>CATIWF010237015.1:0-24791 GCA_949630135.1 Balakata baccata | reverse complement strand
GGGGGCGGGAAATGAAAATCATATTCTATAATTGTCTCCCTGAACAGAAAAACTGTGCAGGATTTATGAGCTTCAGCAGGTTTATAAGGTATTACATAAAGTAGAGGAATGCCTCCTCCTGCGCTCTTAAGACCTTTTTTTTCCCCTGCGATAGTAAACTGAAGCATATAGAGCTATCCCAAGTGAAAAGCAGGATTGGCTTTGGAGTTTGAGCCTTTATAGAGAAATTCATTTATAACACAATCAATGGATGGATTTCTGTTGTCAAAATGCCTGGCGAAACCTTTCTAGCGGAATCCAGATGCAACAAAACATGTTTAATTTTGTATTTTTTTTTTATCTAGCCCGAGTAAACGGAGACAAAGAAACGCCCGAAATGGCCATGCTCTTCGGCTGGGCACCATTAGTAAGCTCTTGTGGTAGCGCAGACGGTTCGTGGAGGTCAGTGTCCTGATGAAAAGCATATTGAATTGAATCTAAATTTATTTATTTGAGTGTAAAGACTTTTAAATAATTTGACAATAACATGTAATTACATATATTGAAAAATTCAAATACTGGTTTGGTATCTAAATATTCAATAACAGATTTAGAACTGAATATGCTTTAAGCCTAACATACAAGTTTCGGGGGTGTATGACAGTCTAGACGTTTCTCATCATCATCAGAGATGAAATCTCCCTTATTGTTGGGAGTAGGGAGAACGGGAAATGAATTGGTCCCACTATAGGATCCTATTTCTCAGCAAGTGGAAATGGTCAAAATTTAGAAAATAGGAAGGCCTTAATTTTCCCACCATAATCCCAACGATTTACCGGGAAAAGCCCCACGATTCAGTTGTGTTCTCCGAATTCCAATGTTCTCGTCTTTTACCATCTTCGAATCGGAAACTGTTTCCAATTCTGACACGAAAAACTTTCTTGTCCTCCATCTCTGTTTCCCTTTCTGTGTTTTCTGAGAGCTCATAGCCAAGCCAGGTGCTTTTCGAGTTATTTTCGCTCATATTCATTAGGGTATTTCATTTTGCAACTCTTGCGAGTTTGCATAATGAACGAATCATGCTGGGTGATAAAGAAAAAGGAAACGAACTGACAGAGCTATTTGAGGCTGCAAAGAAAGCAGCCGCGGCAGCTGAGTCTGAAGAGGATGGCGGAGCTGAGGAAAATCGATGCCTTGATGCCCTGGCTCATCTCAAAGCCTTCCCTGTTACAGTTCAACTTCTAATCTCCACCCAGGTACACCCTCTCTCTTAGACATTTCTTTCTTTGCTTCGGTTATTTCTCTGTATTTTACATTTGCATAATCTATCTGAAACTGCAATAGTTGAACTATTTGTATCTGCTCTTGTTAAGATCATAAACATGAATAATACCTGACCCCACTAGTGAAGAACATTAATCCCCTTAATTTGTTTTATTTAGGAATAAATTCCAACTGTTGTTTGTATATATCTATCTATCTGATGACAACAAGAGATCCTGTGAGACATTGTGCGTAAGAAACTAAATTTGATGAATTTGCTTAACTGAATTTTCAGGTCGGAAAGCGTCTTCGACCTCTGACAAAACATGCGAGGAAGAACATCAAGGATCTTGCTTCTGAAGTTTTTATGCTGTGGAAAAATTTTGTTTTGGAGCAAACAAATGGCGATAAGAAAAATGGATTGCTAGAAGATAAAAATTCTGCCAAAGATAAGCCTGCCAAGACAACCCCAACTGAATTTATCAAGGCTGAAAAAATCGATCGAACAGGCACACCGACATCTGCCAAAGCTCTGCGGCTTAAACCTAATGTTCCATCTCTGCAAATGAGATCTCTTCCTAAATGCAATGATGCCTTGCGAGATAGAGTACGAGAACAACTTTACCAAGCTTTTTGCAAGGTTTCTAGTGAAGCCAAGGAAGAGATTTGGGATGATGTGAACGCATGTGACCCAACTCAAGTTGCTGTTTTGGTTGAGTCTGCGTTGTTCGAAAATTGGGGGCGTTCCAATGGATCGCATAATGCCAAGTATAGGTCATTGATGTTCAACATTAAGGACACAAAGAATCCTGATTTCCGGAGAAAAGTTCTTCTCGGACAAGTGAAGCCAGAGAGAATTGTAGACTTGAGTTCAGAAGAAATGGCAAGTGATGAGAGGCAACAGAAGAATCAGCAGATCAAACAAAAAGCATTACTCGAGTGTGAGCTTGGAGGCGCCCTAAAAGCCACAACTGATCAGTTCAAGTGCAGTCGATGTGGACAGAATAAGACTACCTACTACCAAATGCAGACTAGGAGTTCCGATGAGCCTATGACAACGTATGTCACTTGTGTAAATTGCAATAACCATTGGAAATTCTGTTAAACCTCTCTCGTAGAGTTGCTCATTTGTTATGGATTAGCATCTTAGGATAAGCTCTATTTTTAGCACTAGTTCAGTCAGTATCGATTTTTCTTCCTAGGAGTTTTTACACGGTAGTATTTGGATAATGTTTTTCTTATAATAACTAAACTAGTTATTTGCCTTCTCTCTTCACGTTTTCTGGTGTTACTTGCTATAGAACAAGGGGGTAAATTCTTGCCTAGATCAGGCTTAATGAAAACAAAATTCTCGCTTAGCTAGGACATATATTATATATAGCTAGATTGATAACAAGGTAAGAAAATTGAAAAAAAAGGTATGTTGCATCCTTCAGCCACCACCACAAGTACAAGCAAACAATTCAAGGTACATTATGAGCTAAAGTCGATGTCTTATTAGTTATTACACACTTCAATATCATTATGGCATATATGACTACGATGATCCTTATCATGACTGGTGAGAAGGTGGTGCACGTTCCTTGAGAGCCTGGAATACTCTAGAACTCTTGTCAAATATCTGCGCTCTTCTATTGTAATCAGTAGGTTCTCTACCCTCATCTTCACCCATGATTGCTTCTCTCTCCAAGCACTCCAACATTTCCACCATTCCTCTCTTTTCCTTGCAGAACTTCCCCAACTCCATCATCCAATCTTCTACTTCTGAGTTAATCTCAGCCTCTAATTTTCTCCCCAACTCTTCAACAGAAATGGGTTCCATTTTAGCACATCCTGCTGACAACCCAAGTAGCCTATAGCTATGCTTTTCCCTTAGCCTGAAGCTTAAACCAGCCAATGGAACTGAAAAACTCAGGGGTTTGGTTGATTGCGAGGTACACGAAGATGAAAAAGAGGATATATTTAGATTACAAACAGATGCTTCCATGGTGATAAAGGATTATTCTTGAAATGAGAGACCCGCTTTTTAAAGTCCTGGTAAATCTGGTTAGGGTGTTTTGAATGGGTTCATATATATAGCATTAGAGGCTGAGGATGAGGGTGACCCCACCAGTCAGCCAACGTGCAGAAGAAGCAACGTGGAAAGAAGAGATGCGAGTATGCTACTGTTTGGTTTCCTGAGATTTCCAGGATGGGGCACGCGCTTCAAAGATCGATGGCCACGTCCATATCAAGCATAGAAAGTTGGAAACTTATCTGTTATCTTATTCTGCCGACTTTTTCAAACTGTATTTACTAGACAAGTTAACTGAGCAATTATGGACATTATCTTTCCAAGTCAAACTTCATTTCTGGCTTGTTTGAAAAACATCACAGCCTATGGAATTGAAAGCACCTCCAAGTCCTGAAAATTTAACAATCTATAAAGGTTTAAAGCATATCTAAAATTTGCATGATCTGTCAATTTTTCCCTTTTACAAAATAATAAATACATTTACACTTTTTTCTTTTTCATAGATTAAAAAAAAAAAAAAAGAACACAATGAAGAAAAAGTACAGGACCAACCTAAGCTCCGACCATCAGATTTCTCCACTTATACCCAATAAATACATTTACTTATTATTTTTAAGCAGTTAAAACATCTTTATATTCACACGAGTGCCATTCCATGTTTGTTCATGTTAACATGAAGGCATTTAAACGTTAAAAAATGTTAAGCACATATTTATTATACTAAAAATTTAAATAGAAATATGAATATTCATACACATCAGACACAAATGCATCAAAATATGCTAGTATAAGTGTTCATGAGATCCAAAATTTCAAATATACGTGCCTATATTGTTCAAACATAAATACATGGAACAAATTCAAAGACTTGAATATCCTCTCGACATACAACTCTACTATAAGCAGAGGCCTGAATATGCATTAGGCCTTTGTGAATAAAACTCAACTAGAAATTTGCAGAGAAAGACTGCGAAGTCAGACATGGATACCTGATTCTGCTACTGGCCTATAAATACAAAGAAAAGGGCAACTCCAAAAGATTATCAGTTCAAAATCCATAAACAAATCGAAGTCAGGAATCTGCATTGGTGTGTTGTTAAATCATTGTAAGTTCATGTGCCCAAACCCTGGCTTCTTAGCAGTTTCCATGACGAATAGGGAACAGCTAATAGTGGCAAGCAAACTGAAGCAGTTACAATTGGCCATGGGTGTCAATTCCATCGTTTACAGAATTTAAAATTAGAATTAATGGGCAATAATAAAAATGACACGTTGACAAAAGAAAACTAAAGTAAAGTGAGTTACAATTAGTTATCAACAAGAAGCTCAGATCTAATTCGGTCTCTGTGACTATACTAAGGTTTAATTTCAGTGTTAAAATGGTCATTTAGCTATATACGGCGATAGGTAAATTCCTATTCTAACAACTAGTGGTCTGTACCAAACTTTAGTTAGCCAACCAGGTGAGAAGAATGCGAGCTGCCTGTCAGATGTAAGAAGGCCAGAAGATTTCTTTATTGCCGTTCCATTTGACATTTTGAACTTATTCAGAAAAATGATTACCATAAAAAATTTGTCATGTTGTACGCTCCTTCAGTCTCTTCTCAGCTGCTATAGCAGCAGCCACTCGAGGTGGCAAATGTCTCAGGCTTTCAGTTGGCTCTTCATCACTTTTCGGACCTTTAATTGCCACTGTGGCAAATAAAGACTCGATATCTTTAAGCGTCAAAAGTGGCTGATCCTGATTCTTTGTGCCACTTAAGAAGGAGCTGGTATTCCTACTCCTGTTTAGTTTATATATGCTCTCTTCCACTGTGTTCTTGATCTAACATCATCAAAGAAAAAGGAAAACTAGTTAAGGAAAAAAGTAGCAAAAAGATCTTAAGAGCGTGTGAGTGATCAAGAGCTAGATTCAAATTAATTAAGCAGAAAAAGTCTGATAAATGAAACAGATGCCTCTTCAAGAATCATAGTGAGGCTACCATTCTACATGAGCCTTTTGATTTAGAAAAAGAAAAATGACTGAATGAGATTTCAGATTTGTAAATTCTGTCTGGGTAAAAATAGCATCCTGGTACTTGACTTCTTATTATGAGAGATCAATTTAATTGAATTTTCACAAAAATGATCGTATTTGTGCTCTCTTTACCTGGTTCTACATGATCTTGGTATTACAAAGTCAACAGAGATTGTCTCTCTAACTCAAGATTCTTCCAGACAATCTTTGCCATCTGCCTAGCTATTCTGGGAGATCACTTAAGTGACAATTTTAAAGGACACCATTAAGAAATTGAGATGAATCTAACCAGATAGAGCAGAGAGTTGTAATCAACATATTTTAATAGACGAGAAAAAAGGGATCCACTTCCGATGAAGATGGCCTGTTTCTTGCATATCCATTCATGAAAAAATGACTTTAGAAACGGGTAAAAAACACCCTCAAAACTGCAATAATTAAGATAGCATTCTCATACGGCACTGGTCTTCCAACTAGAAACAAATTCAGCTGATGACAATAATCAAGAAAAATCTGTAGGCCATGTAAATTTATCAAAGTCATGAATTGACTTGGGAGGCAGTGCATCCGTGTGCACAAACATTCACAATTGTTCATGTATTACTATTTAAGATTAGGAAAATGCACTTACTATAAAACGATGGACAAGTGTCCTACATTTCTGCCCAATTCGGTGTACCCGGCTGATTGCCTGAGCTTCTGCTGCAGGATTAAGTAGTGGCTCCACAAGAACAACATGCTGTGCTTCTAAGAGATTAAGACCATTCGCACCATGTTTGATTAAAAGCATCAACACTTGTACAGATTGTGGTCGTTCTTTTTGGCCTCGTAGTTTCTGAGTCCCTTGTAGATTGCTGTTCTGTCCTCTAAATTGGCTGATGGCAATATGTGCTTTCCTAAACTTATAAGAACATAACAAAAAAAATGTAAATAAACATTATTTGAAGCCCAAAAATGACAAGATCTAACATTCATATCAAATCTAGGATTTTGAAGATTTAATTTTTTGTTTTGATTTCTTGTTAGTTGCAGATTCTATTCTGCATATATCTTGCAGTATTCTGTTTTTCAAATGTCTATTTCATGTTAATTGACTTACCTTATTTTCTTAGCTTTTAATCAAGGCTAATTAATCTTTAGTTTAAATGATTATATATATGTACATATACCAGTAACTATCCTGGAAATATTATTACAAAGTCTTCTTCCAGTTTTTTGTTTTGTCACAATTAGAATGGACAAGCATTCTGGTTCTCTCTCTTCCCAAGTTATATTACAAGAATTCAGTATATTAGGATTGACTCTATCAAAACTGCCTACACTCCAAAGCATAGGCTGGGGCTAAGTGGGTCAATCATTTTTTCATTGCCTTCTCAAAGACCTCAGTACGTTGCAATCTATAAATTAAAATAAGAATGTCTCTTCTAAACTTAGTTTGAGCACATTGGTTGTAGCATATTGATTACAACAAAAATGGGCTCTATTCTTTTTAGTCAATATCCTTTGAAATTTTGGGTTAATAATTACTTTATTTCTAAAGGGTTTCTCCATAATTTCACTCAAGTCGACCAATAACAAGACTCCAACCACTGTAATTTGGCAACCATACAATCTATAGTTGTCTTAGATGGCAAGGCCTTAGCTTTTGATTTTGCAAAGTCCATACTATACGAAATAGTAATATAATATGTGATTAAGAAGGAAATTACAAAGGTTTCACAGATTATACATCCATTTACCTGCCTCCTTTCATCCGGACATATGTGATGCCATTAGCATTGAAAGCATGCTCCAACACTTCAAGGACATCATTCCAACTTGAGAAAACCAGAACTTTTGCTTCAGGATCTGAAGATTTGATCCACAAGATTCTTCTAGTGACTGCTTCAATCTTCATTTCACCCATATATTCCGCACATGCAAAATGTGAAATAAATAGTTAAATTGAGTTATCCTTATGACAAGAGGAGGAGCATGTTTGATAGTCATACATGCATAAAAATCACAAGCAGTCTCATATGTGATGAATCAGGAAGGATACCTTTGTTCCATATGAACCTTGAACAGTCAAAGATGCTTCACATTTTTCATTATCTTGAACTGTATTTAACACAGCGAAATTGCATGATTTGTCTTGTCTGTCATCAGCATAAGCAATATTCCCGAAATCTGTATGCTGCCGACAGGTAGGGCACATTACCCATTTACATTGGAATTTACTATCATGTCGCTCAGTTAAAGCAAATAAACCTGCAAGAAACAATCACAAGATATTACATAATGGTTCATCTTAAACCAACACCCTTAAAAACAGATTTTTTGAGAAGGTTAAATATACATTTAACCAAGATTGCATTCATGAGAAAGAAAACTGGATGGATGCAAAGTTTAAATGGCCGACAAATCCCTACAAATTCAAAGGACTCTGGACAAACAAACCACGATTTAGCAGTTGTGCACAGTGAAATTTAACTTAACCAAAGAATCCAGAGAATTGTTACAAAGAGATCAAAAGATATCTATTGTTGAATGAAAGATCAAATCTCTAAGGTCTCTTAGAGCATATATGCCCATTTCTCAATGGATTTATAACGAATGGACCTTTAATAAGTTTCATATAATAAAATGAAGATATCATGGACAAATGCTTTCTCCTATGTAAACGCTATTCATCAGATTCATTATGGAGAATAACTACTGATATTGACATGATAATATTTTATGGCAATTGAAAGATGATTCTTAGAGAAATCACAATTAATGACTTAACACACTTCCATTAGAATTACATAGTTTTAATAGTAAAATATAATTTAATTTTTTTTTCCTTCGGCTAATGGAGAAGTTCATTGCAAACCCAATTTTGCTATAGCCTATATGTCTTTTATCCCCCTGTTAGAATTCAATTTCTTATTTGGTTTACATTAAGTATGCAATTCCTAGGTGCTTATTTTATTTTATTAGAAGTTTTGCTTAAAGAGGTCCCAACCCCATAAAGAGATCAACGAGAATTTTTGCCTCCCTTCAAGTTTTCTTGTTATAATTTATAGGATTGACTTCTAAGAAGATCCAAATATAACTTTATAAACATTCTATTACACATTGGCTTCTCCACCTTCTACATTAAGAGGATGGACAGTCTACTCTAATGTGGTATCAAAAGCCATTTAGGTTACCTATACTCTTTGGGCAGATATATTCTGTCTAGGCTACCAACTGAACCATCAGTTTCGATTTGTTTTGTTGAGCTAGCATGTCAAAGGGAAGAATGCAAGAGGAGGTGCGGGTCAGGTTGGGGTGTTAGTCTTGTAATTGAATCCAGAATAGGTTAATTAAAGGATTATAGTGTGGTTCTTTTGGGCATTTTGTTATAGAATAGTTTAGGCTTTTGAGTGGGAGGTAACCAGATATTTTGATTGGATGAGTCCTACCTTCATTAGGTGAATGTACATTATATGGGCATTTCTGCCCTAAAATAACGCTTTTGGGCACAAATCTCTAACATGGTATCATGGTCAAGGTTTTTGGTTTGTGCTTGGACTTGAGGTGCAGGCTTCTTTTGGAATCATGAACCCCTGGTTACTGTACGTATTAAACTTCAACAGTACAAAAATGACTGCAGAGACTTGAAACCATGCACAGAACTTGTTCCCTAACCTTCAGTACAAAATACATAATTATTCCACAAACTTCCTTGCTCTTGTGTTTATATTGTGCTTTGTGCACGTGAATTATTCACACTCCATCTTCGTACTATAGCATTTATCCTGATAATACTTTCCTTTTACTCTCCCATGTCTAGCACTTATGGCTGTTCAAGAATCATGATGGAATAGGTAATGCCCAACTTACATTTACAGCAAGTAACATGCCCACATTGAAAAACCATCTTTTGATTGTTAAGCTTTTCTTGACAGATTGGGCATGCTTCCTCGTTATCCTTAGGTAGGTCTTCACTAGTCTTCTCTTCTGTAAATGTTGACACACTAGACATTTCTTGAGTTACTAAGGAATTATTTGAACTTTCTGATGGCGACTTCTGCTTCGATGATATTAAACCCTGAAAATAACCGATAGTAATAACAATGAGATAAAAGAAACAATTTCTTACACTTCAAAGAAATAAAGATTGTGAAAATTGTGCAATTTCTGTCTGGCCTTGCTGGTGAGAAAACATGGGGCAGCAACATTTAAAATTGACAGTGCTAGATAATTAATTTTTTAACCTTTTTTCTGAAAAAAAAAATGAAAAAGAAACGTTTCCTTAAGAAAAAGAATTTCATAACACAGAACATAAAATATCTTCTATGAAACACAGAATAACTAATGCAAAAGACGACCAAAGAAGAGTGCCCAAGAGTAACAAGTACACTTTGGCATTTTCAAGACGAGATCTAGCTTTTCAAAGTATGTCTATTTCTCTCCAGTTCCATGATTCCACAAAAAAGATCCAGTCTCAAGAATGTTAACTGCCAAGAGAACCTCTTTAATTTAGCCCTAAACCCAGTTCTCCTAAAAAGACCAAATAAGTGGTCCAAAGTATACAAGCCACAGTGCAATGGAAGAACAAGTGAGAATTCACTCACTATACTTACAAATTACAATACCCTAGTGCACCACTCGAGATAAAAGCCTTGTTAATCCTCCTTTTTAAAAATAATTAGCATTCATCTCGTGAAAATAAATACATAAATAAGTGCTAAACATTTTGGAGCTTAATTTGTATTGAATAATATAAATACCGATACTTCTATATGATAAAACTGTTTGGTATCAACTGAAAATAAAGGGTTAAAATAATAAAATAGTTTCATAACAGTAACAATTGAAAAGTTTAAAACAGTGAATTTGACAATTTTATACATGTAACATTAATTTGATCTCCTCAATTAAATAAAAAATTAAATTACTAAAAGACTAACAGTGTATTATACATGTTTCTCTTGCAATAGTTTTGTTAAATCCAATTTTCATGCAATAATTTCTTCCATAGAAAATCAGCAAATTCAATGCTCGAAATGATTCACATATTATTGTTGCAACAAAAGAGCAAATTTTTATATTTTATTACTGTAGGAAAATCAGGTATTTATTTTCTATTTAGAATATTTCCGCTTTGTGATTTATTTTCCATTTAGAATATTTCCTCTTTTTGTTTTCTTCCTTTTTCTTCTTTGATTTTAGGATAGAAATTTTATATAAACTTGTATATTTCTTTGTAATGATTTAAGAAATACAGAAAAGAAGTTTTTCTCCTTTTCCAACATGGTAACAGAGCTGGGTTACCAGCTTTTTTCTTCTACCTAAAAATTATGTTCTCTAGGGTTTTAATACCCAATCCAATTAAAAGAGTTTAAGCTCTCACCTCCTCCACTAGAGGAAGCGCCGAACGTCGACCAGTCCTCTGGTAAAATTTCCGTCGACAGCAGCGCCGGAGCGTGAGCTGTCCTTCGGTGACCTTTTTTGAAGTTCTACTTTTCCAACCTTATATGAGCTTTTGTTTTTACAGTCCTCCGACGCGTGAGGTTCTATTCGTGAAGCTTTTTCAGAAGTTAGAAGAGAAGAAGCATAGTAGAGTGTGATGCTCAAAAACAAGTTTGTTTCCATCAATAGCTGAGAAATGGATAGTTCAGTTATACCAACACAGAGGTTCCAGGAGGAAGGAAAAAATGATAGGAAACGACCATGGTGTGATTACTGTAAAAAATCATAGTCTACATGAGAAATATGCTGAAAAATTCATGGCAAACCAAAAAATATGAAAGAGAAGTCTAGTGGAAGAGGTCACGCATTTCAGGCTATCTCAGATCAAGAACAACAATCTTCTTCAAGTTCATTTCTTTTTACTAAGAAACAAATAGACCAACTGTACAAACTTCTTAAGTCTCAAAAAAAACTCCTTGTTCCTTAGCTCAAAAAGGTAACTATTTGTAAACTGCTCTTATTAGTGTCAATCCTAATCATGTTTGGATCATTGATTCAGGTGCAACAGATCATATGAATGGATTGTCAAGCCTTTTTTTCTTCATATAGTTCTTGTGCAGGAAATCAAAAAATTAAAATTGCAAATGGCTCTCTTTCAGCTTTTGCAGGAAAAGGTTCCATTCTAGTGTCCCACCTCTTACTCTTCATGTTCCCAAGCTCTCCTGTAATTTGTTGTCTATTAGTAAGTTTGTTCGTTATCAAAATTGTCAAACTAATTTTTTCTTAACTCACTATGTGTTTCAGAATTTGACATCGGGGATGATGATTGGCAGTGCTAGACAGAGTGAACGACTTTATTTTTTTGAGGATGGTTCTGAGTCGGGGCAACAATCCCACCAAATAAGTACCAGTTTCGAATCTATTTATGTTGCTAATAAAGATGTTTTGTTATGGCATTTTAGGTTAGGTCATCCTAATTTTATATATTTAAAACATTTATTTCCAAAGTTATTTGATAATAAAGATTCATCCTTGTTTCATTGTGAAATGTGTGAGTTTGCAAAACATCATCGCACTTTTTTTCCTTCACAACCATACAAACCATCAAAACTATTCACTATGATTCACAGTGACGTTTGGGTTCCAAACAAGATAAGTACACCATCTGGTAAGAAATGATTTGTTACTTTTATTGATGATCATACTCGACTTTGTTGGATATTTCTATTGAAAGAAAAATCAAAAGTTGACAAGGTTTTCAAAAACTTTTACAATATGGTGCAGACTTAGTTTCAAACTAATATACACATTTTCAGAAGTGATAATGAAAAAGAATATTTCAATATGATATTGGGAAATTTTTTTCTGGAAAAAGGGATCATTCATCACAGTTCTTGCATTGATACACCTCAACAGAATGGAATTGCTGAAAGGAAAATAAATATTTACTGGAGGTGGCCCATGCATTATTTTTTACTACTAAACTTCCTAAGTATTTGTAGGGAGAAACTGTTTTAACTGCATCATACTTAATAAATAGGATGTCTTTCAAAGTTTTGCAATACCAAACTCCTTTCCAAGTGTTCACAACAATTTTTCCTCATGTCAAACTTTCTGCAGATTTCCTTCTAAAAGTTTTTGGATGCACAACTTTTGTCCATGAATATAGGAAAATTGGCAAACTCAAACCTAGAGCTATAAAATGTGTTTTCATTGGTTATTCCCCACATCAAAAAGGTTATAAATGTTTTGATCTAGTATCAAAAAAAATTTTTTGTCACAATGGATGTCACATTTTTTGAAGAACAACCGTTTTTTTAAGCATATTCATCTTCAGGGGGAGACTTGTAAGGAAGATTCTTTTGTTAACTCTTGTGATGATATCTTTATTTCAAATGATGTGATTGTTTCCCAAGATCCTAAGTCCAATGCACCTACAATAGATGGCCAAGAGTTATGTGTTGAAACTACTCTTACTATAAGTGATGTTCCTTCTACATTTGGGTCTACATCTGGAAATCAAAATTTTGAAAAACGATCATTAGAAAATGAAAGCAAAGGACAACCTACTACAGTGTCACATCATAATAATACTATAACAATAGGCAATAAATTCACAGAAGGTGACCAAACTTGGAAAGGGATTGTTTACTCGAAGAAGAACCATAAGCAAAGGAAAGATGAATTGGCTCTTCAGCACAGTCATGAATCCGAACTAAGGACAAATCAACAATCTGAATCTAGTACAGATAATTTTCATTTTCTTCCCGAAACTTCTAATTTTGATATCCCTATAGCCTTTCGCAAAGGAGTCAGATCCTGTACTAGATATCCCTTATCTAAATTTGTGTCATACTCAAATGTCCATCTCTTGTTGCATTTACATCTAAACTGTCTAGTGTAGAAATTTCTAGCAATGTAAAGGAGTATCTAGAAATTCCAAAGTGGAAGGAAGTAGTACTTGAAGAGATGAGCGCTCTTGAGAAGAACAGTACTTGGAGTGTTGTGGCATTACCAGTAAGGAAGACAACTGTAGGTTGTAAATGGGTCTTTACTGTGAAATATAACTCTGATGGTTCAGTAGAGAGATCAAGGCTCGATTAATAGCCAAGGGATTCACCCAGACATATGGCATATATTACTCTGAAACTTTTGCTCCTGTTGCAAAATTGAACACGGTAAGAGTATTTTTATCTATTGCTACTAATTTGGATTGGCCTTTGCAGCAATTAGATGTGAAAAATGCATTTTTAAATGGAGACTTGGATGAAGAAGTGTACATGGATAATCCACTGGGCTTTTAAGAGAAATTTAGTTCCAAAGTATGTAAACTAAAGAGATCATTATACGCTCTCAAACAATCCCTGAGAGCTTGTTTTGAAAAATTCACACAATCTATAAAAAAACAAGGATATTCCCAGGGACAAGTTGACCATACCTTGTTTTTCAAATTCTCTTCTGAAGGAAAGGTTGTCATGGTAATAGTCTATGTTGATGATGTTATTCTCACAAGCGATGAAGTGGTTGAAATGGAAAGATTAAAGAAAAACTTTGCATTAGAATTTGAGATCAAAGATTTGGGAGCTTTAAGATATTTCCTTGGAATGAAAATTGTCCGTTCAAAGAAAAGAATTGTGGTATCTCAACGTAAATACATCCTTAATCTCCTAAAAGAGACTGGAATGAGTGGTTGTAAACCTGTTGAAACTCCTATGGATCCTAATGTGAAATTTTGGGAAAAAAGAAGTGTTCAAGTTAATACTAGAAGATACCAGAAATTGGTTGGGAAATTGATCTACTTGTCTCATACTCGACCAGATATTACTTTTTCAGTTAGTGTTGTTAGTCAATTTATGCATGCACCTTATGAAGAACATCTTGAGGCAATATACCAGATTCTGAGATATTTGAAATCTACTCCTGGAAAAGGTTTGTTTTTTAAGAAGACTAATCAAATGAGTATTGAAGTATTTACAAATGCGGATTCGGCTGGCTCAGTAACTGATAGGAGATCCACTTCGGGATATTGTACTTTTGTTTAGGGAACTTGGTTACTTGGCGAAGTAAAGAAAAAAGTGTTGTTACCCGAAGTAATGCAAAAGCTGAATTTAGAGCGATGACACAAGGAATTTGTGAGATAATATGGTTACAAAGAATTCTCAATGAGCTTAAGAAGGTGGAACTTCCTCTAAAGCTGTATCGTGATAATAAGGTTGCAATAAGCATAGCTCACAATCTTGTCCAGTACGATAAGACAAAGCATATTGAGATTGATTGGCGCTTTATCAAAGAAGAACTTGAAACTGGAACTATTTGTTTACCATTTGTTCCGTCTAGTCAACAGACATCCTAACTAAGGGGCTTCCAAGGCATAATTTTGAGCATCTTGTACACAAGTTGGGTATGATTGATATCTATGCACCAACTTCAGGGGGAGTGTAGGAAAATCAGGGATTTATTTTCTATTTAAAATATTTTCTCTTTTTGTTTTCTTTCTTTTTATTCCTTGATTCTAGGATAGAAATTCCTTATAAACTTCTATATTTCTTTGTAATAATTTAAGAAATACAGAAAATAAGTATTTCTCCTTTTCCAACAATTACTGAAAGCAATATTGAACAAGAGAAATTGAGAGAAAAATATGTTGTGAGGGAAAATCTGTTGTGTATTTTATTCACAATTGTATAGGTATTTATATACATATAAGAAATCCTATACTAGAAAAGAATCACACTAATTATGCACACTGATTTGGTCCCTCAAGCTGGAGCATAGATATTAATCATGCTCAACTTGTTACAAAGATAATTGACGCTAACTCCATTAAGTGCCTTTGTGAAAATATCTCCCAACTGTTCTCCTGTTTTCACATAACCCATAGAAATCAAATCTTGTTGAATCTTTTCACGAACGAAATGACAGGCAATCTCAATATGTTTAGTTCGCTCATGAAAGACCGGATTAGATGCAATGTGAAGCGCGGCTTGGTTGACACACCACAACTTAGCTGGCATTGAAACCTTAAAACTCACTTTGTTGAGAAGCTGATATATCCACATTACTTCACATACAGATTTGACCATAACTTTGTATTCAGACTCAGCACTTGATTGTGAAACCACATTCTATTTCTTACTCTTCCATGAAACCAAATTGCCGCCAATAAAAACACAATATCCTGAAGTTGATCTTCAATCATCCTTAGACCCTGCCCAATCAGCATCTGAAAAGCATTCAATCTTAGTGTGGCCATGATTACTATACAACATTCCTCACCTAGGTGCCCTTTTCAAATAGCACAAAATTTGTTCCACTGTCTTCCAATGATCAACTGTTGGAAATGACATTTACTGACTTACCACACTTACTGAATAGGCAATATCTGGACAAGTCACAATAAGATAATTCAATTTTCCAACCAATCTTCTATATCTTTTAGGATCTTACCATCTTTAGTAAACTGCATACCCGGAATCATTGGAGCAGTGCATGGTTTAGCTCCCAACTTCCCCATTTCGGATAGTAGGTCAAGCACATACTTCCTTTGAGACAAGAAGATTTCCTTCTTACTCCTAGTTACATCAACACCTAAGAAACATCGTAGCATTCCCAAGTTTTTGGTATGAAACTGAGTATGGAGAAGGGATTTAAGAGATGAAATCCCTACAGAGTCGTCACCAATGATAACAATATCATCCACATACACAACTAATAGAATGATGCCACTATCAAAATGTTTGTAGAAAACAGAGTGATCAGACTTACTTTTATGCATGCCAAAATTCTCAACAGCTTGACTAAACTTACCAAAACATGCACGTGGACTTTGTTTCAAGCCATACAAAGATTTACGAAGATGGCATACTTTTCCATACTCCCCCTGAGCAACAAGATCAAGTGGTTGTTCCACATAGACTTCCTCTTAAAGATCACCATGAAAAAAAGCATTTTTAATATCCAATTGAAGTAGAGGCCAATGATGAGTGGCTGCCATAGAAATAAATAGCCTCACAAAGGTAAGTTTAGCAACAGGAAAAAATGTGTCAAAGTAGTCCACTCCATATGTCTAAGCATATCTTTTAGCAATAAAGCGGGCTTTCAATCTAGCCACAGAGCCATCAGGATTGACTTTAACTGCAAACACCCATTTACTCCCAATAGTTTGTTTTCCTACAGGTAAATCTTCCAAATACCATTATCATCCAAAGCATTCATCTCCTCAATCATAGCATTACGCTAGCCATAATGGGTTAAAGCTTCACAAACAGTTTTAGGAACAGAGACAAAATCGAGAGATGCAACAAAGGAATAAGAAGAGTATGACAAATGATTATAGGAAACAGAAGAGGATACTGGATAGGTGCATGTACATTTACCTTTACGAAGAGCAATTGAAAAATCATCACTTGGAGTTGGATCAGATGACGAAGAAACTGGCTCATCGGGACATGAACTAGGAGGGTGCAACATCAGGCTCAGGAGCAGGATCAGAAGATTGTGTTTGGCGAGTGTATGTCTGTTTTATGGTAGGTCTTAAAGGAACTGATGGAGGAGGATCCGAAGAGGAGGTAACAGTATAGATTAGCAAATCATCATCCTCTCCCTAAGGAATAGAACTTGTAGATGAAGAAAATGGGGTATGCTCCTAAAAGGTAACATTAGCTGACACAAAGTACTTGTTAAGACTAGGACAATAACAGCTATATCCCTTTTGCATACGAGAATATCCCAGAAAGACATTTCAAAGATTTAGGATCACATTTTGTAACTTGGGGACGAACATTTCTAACAAAGCAAGTGCAACCAAATATCTTAGATTCAATGGGAAACAAAGATTTATTAGGAAAGAGAACATAAAAAGGACTCTCACCAGACAAAACTGAGGATGACATTCCGTTAATCAAGAAACAAGCTGTATAAACAGCATCAGCCCAGAAATGTTTGGGAACCTGCATCTGAAATAACAAAGCTCTAGTAGTTTTAAGAAGATGCCTATTCTTTCTTTCAAACACACCATTTTGAGATGGTGTGTCCACATAAGATGTTTGATAAATAATACCAGTTTGGATCATATACTTGTGGAAAATTTCTGATAAATATTACTTAGCATTATCACTTCTCAAAGGTTGTACAGGCACACCAAATTGAGTCCGAATTTCAGCACAAAAGGTAGGAAAATGAGATAATAATTCTGAACAATTTTTCATCAAATATAACCATGTCATTCGAGAATAGTCATCAACAAAGGTAACAAAATATGTAATCCCGGTTTTAGATACAACTACACACAGACCCCAAACATCATAATGTACTAACTCAAAAAGAGCATTAGCTAGTTTATTGACTCTTGGACTAAAATTAAGACAATGGTGTTTAGCAAATTGACAATCAAAAGATGACAGTAGAAAACTGAGGACAAAGTTTCTTTAACACTGGAAGAGAATGATGACCCAACCGACAGTGTGCTTCAAAGTGGGTGACAACTCCAGCACAAGCTATGGATTTTGGTATTTGTGTATCAAGGATGTAGAAGCCTCCAGACTCATGTCTCTTACCAATAATCTTCTTCGTTACAAGATCCTGAAATAAACAGTAATCAGGAAAAAATGAGACACAACAATTGAGATTACTAGTGATTTTACTGACAAAAATCAAATTAAATAATAATTGAGGCAAACTAAGAACAGATGACAAAGAAAGTGATGATGTAGGATTAATTGTTCCAGTTCCAACAGCATAAGATGTTGAACCATCAGCTAAAGTAACAGGATTGGTAGATTTTCGTGACTAAAAGATAGAAAAGATAGAAAAAAAATTAGAGTTGTCTATCATATGATCTGTAGCACCAGAATCAATGACCCATTTTGACGAGGAAGGTGTACCTGACTCAGCAATGACAGTAATGGAAGTGGATTAAGGTAATGAATGTTAAGTCAATCGGGCATACTCCTCTATAGATATTGTAACAGACTTTTCAGAGGTTTCAGTAGTAGATGCAACATGAGCAGATTGAGCTTTCTTGTATTGCAACTTCCGACAATCTCGTTTAACATGACTTGGCCTATGGCAATAGTGACAGACCATCTCCCTTGTCTCCTGTCCATGAGTGCCATAGTTGTTGGAACCCATGTTCTTACTACTACCACCACTTTTGTATGGCTGTTTCCTGAACTCAGATGTGTTATTACGACTTATAAGAGCACTACTAGACTGAGCAAGTTGAACTGGTGGTGAACTCTCTGTATGAAGAATCTACTAAAAGCATCTTGAAGAGAAGATATCTCAGACCCAAAGAGAATCTGTGACTTGGCTGTCTTATACTCAGATGGAAGATAAGATAAAAACCCATAACAGCCATCTTCTCCTGCTGAGATTGCTATATAGTCACATATGTACTGAAAGGAAGCAGCATATTGAGTT
This sequence comes from Balakata baccata, assembly GCA_949630135.1. NCBI lineage: Eukaryota > Viridiplantae > Streptophyta > Magnoliopsida > Malpighiales > Euphorbiaceae > Balakata > Balakata baccata. The sequence continues at coordinate 6,174 of CATIWF010237015.1, read as the reverse complement.
CTTCATAGATCCTCTTGAAATCCATGAAATAATTGGTGAGTCCTATCACCTTTGTCTGCCATGTAAAATGCTTTACACATCATAAATACAAAAAATATTCCCTTTTCCAAAATACAAGAAATCTAAATACTGCATCAAATCTTTGATTGTCCGATAGTGAGTTGCCATACCAACCACCTCACTGTCTATGAAGTTACGTATCTAGAGAAACAAACGAGCATCCTCTCTTAACCAAGACAATTTAGAGTCCTCACTAAGAGGAACACCTGTCAAATGGCTATCCATAGAAATACTTTGTAAATATAATTCAATAATTTGACTCCAGTCAAGATAATTTGTGGCATTAAGTTTACGTTCCGTAATTTTTTACATCACTGGAACCACATCTGAGACAACAACAGCCTTTTTCTTAGCCATAATTTAACAACCAACAATCCAAAACAATTGAAGATTAAATTCTGGAACTTTAGCAAACAAAAATGGAACACAGACTCAAACCTAACGACGACCGGCAAATTTTCCAATCACAGACGCGCCGACACGTGGAACTATAGCAGCAGATGTCGAACGGCATGTGTAGCTCACACGCGCGAACTCCGGTGGTCAAATTTTGGCAGCTGGCAAGTCGGCAAGAGGAGCTTCTCCCTGAAGTGGCGGTGTCGACAGGTGAGCTTCCGATGATGGTGAACCTAGATCGGCAGTCTTCCTCACTCACAACACCCAACACCCAGAAATTCAAAAAAAAAAAAATAACCCACCCAGAACCTAGTTTAGCGCAGCTCTGATACCATGAAAGCAATATTGAACAAGAGAAATTGAGAGGAAAATTTGTTGTGTATTTTATTCACCATTGTATAGGTATTTATATACATAAGAAATCCAATACTAGGAAAGAATCACACTAATTATGCACACTGATTTGGTAACAGTTAGGGACTGATTTGGTAACAACAATCATCTCTAATTTAGCCTACAATCTCGTAACAATTACTAAGATAAAATTATTGAGTTTTATTGCTAGATGTAAACGAGCATTTAAAACAACATAACAATATACTTAATTGCAGCAGATAATACTATTAAAGGCAAATTCACTTCAATAGAGCTGATAAGATGTTACATATGTTCACTTAAATCCACATAAGCAAGCATGTTTCATGTTAAATTTTTAAGTTAAAATTTTGGATTTAGAAATTTTATAAAATTCTAACTGGAACGCTTAAGTTGCAAACAGATAACCATTATCAAGTGATCTTCAAATAAAGAGTACTGAAAATTTTAGGCGTTGAATTTGATTAACCAATACCCCCTAAGATAAGATATATACCATCATGTCTTTCTCCTATACCACTCTAGTTTTCTAATAGCTACTCTACTTTATTCAACTAAGCAGTAATCCTCAACTAATAATATTATTTCCAACTAAGCATTGGACTTGAGGCAAAAATCAAATTTTTTTTTCACATTTGATAGTCTTCCCTATTGTTTTCATTTTCAATTTCTTTTAATCCTAATATGAGTAATCCACAATTGGAACCGATGCTATTATGTTGTTCTCAATTTTCTTCCTCATAAATGGCAAGATGTGATTATGTTAAAGTGGATTATGATTGTATTGGATATAAAAATTGGATTTGAAGAATTAAAATGGTTGTTAATTTCATCTAGTTGCAAAATGAGATATACAACAACAACTAAGCCTTAATCTCAAACTAGATCTGGTAGGCTATATGAATCCTTTGTCCCCAAATCCCTCTCTCCATGGCTAGATCCACCTCAACATCGAGTGACTTTAGATCCTTAAACACTATTTCTCTCCCTGTGATCCTAAGCCTATATCTACCCTTCTTCCTACCTTTTGCTATTAGGCTATCTCATTTCAATCCCGAGCAAAATGAGATGAACTCAAAAAAAAAAAAAGGTTGCAAACAATTAAAGGCTTAAAAAACTTTTAAAAAACAAAGATGATTCAAAAAGGACAAAATATTATTATTTTCAACTTTTTCAGTATCACTTGTATTATTTTATTGTCATAGGGATCCAATTGATCTAAATAAAATTTGAAATAACCAATTACATATTGAGTATAAATATGAGGCCTCTATATGCATTTAGGAAAAATAAAAAAATGACATATACTTCACGACTTTTTAGAATTTTGTATACATTATATTAAAGAATATGAAAATTAATGCCAACGGTTCAAAATAGTGTATGTGCTAATAAGATTTCCTTGGTACATAACAAAATCTATATAGAGAAGAACAAGGACAGCACCTACTGCATAGGAATCGGCATATGCCACTAAGATAATTAGTTTAAATACAAAATAATTTTGAAAGGTTGGGTTAGTACCTTCAAGTAGCGAAGCTTGCCTTTTATACGTGACAACAAGGTCAAGGAAGTAAACTTTTCATTGGAGTGTAGCACGCTAGCAGACTCTAATTCATGTGAACCTAAAGCATCAATAGAGTTATCATTTTCATTTTCCTTTAGGTGCAAGCGTGATGTCGCCATCTTAATTTCATCATGAGCACGCAGAAATTGAGCTTGGGCAACTGCCAAGGACCTGGCATGGCTGTATTCCTTCCTCATGCCCTTCACAAAGTAAACGAAAAAGAATTAAAAAAAATGAACATCAGATATTAAGTAAATATAGGTTGCTGGCTTGCAACAATTATTTTGAGGTAGTCATATCAACGAAGTGCCATTTCAGCAGGAATAAGTCCAACATACCTCCAGAATGTGCAGTTGCTTGCTGGCTGTTGACACACCCTCCTTTCCCAATTGAACTTTGCTATAGCTCTTTATAACTCCAAGAACGACCTCCAATTCAGAGGGTGATTTTGAAACCTACCAACAAAACACCGTTAATAAAAGAATTGCAAGTAAAGATGGATTGTGTAAATAGCACTAACAACAAAGAACAGCAAGACTATTTGCACTAAAAGATAAGATTGATAACATCTTGCACCCTGGAGAGTCTCATTGTATATATCATAGGAATGACAAAACTGCTGGTTCAGATGTGTGTATAGTTGACTCGTTATGTTGCTAATTATACCATCAAATTCTTGTAAATCAAATGGTTCATGTTTGTATATTTAACAGGCCTCTCTGTCTAACAAATTAAGTTTTTATGCTGTATGTAATTAAAGATTGCCAATTTGCAAGAGACTATACTGAGTGTTCCTAGTTTTCACAATTATTAGAATGTTTAACAAAAACCATATGGATTAGCAGATGAGTAATTATCATTCTTTTATTATTGCAACACTTGACACAATGAATTTCACTAGGTGATCTGGTAAAAGAAATTAATCCTTGACTGCTGTTGCATGTGCTTCAACACAACCTAATTCACACAAGAACGGCTATGTAAAATCCAGAAGGCTGCATCCCATGCAAAAATTTTGGTCACATTAGTTGCATTTAGCTCATTTGTTGGGTGCCATGAGGAATTTCAAGAAAAATATCCAATGTTGATAGACTAAATTCAGTTTGGCCATCGGGAATGTCAAGAAAAAGATTCATTACTGATAGACTAAATTCAGTTAGGCCATGGAGAATGTCAAGAAAAAGATTCATTGCTGATAGACTAAATTTAGTTGGGCCCCTTGAGATGAAGCAACTTACCACTATTCTTTCTCCAACATCTCTTTTGTTTGATGCTTCATTAACATCATCAGATGATATTGAATTTTTATTTGGCCCCAATAAATTCCAATAGAAACGATTTAGTGCAGAGTTCTTTTTTTGCAGATCTACAGCCTCTTCAGCAGATGTAATAATTTCTCCATGTGACTTGTTCAGACGAAACAGTCTAGCCTCGTAATCCTGATAAAAGGGCAAAATATGAAGATCTTCCCCTTTTCTTTATTAATTTCAGTTGGACATACTAAGCGTCCAAATACCAAACCAAGCAGGCAGTTCAGCAGCAAACCTTAAATAGTTCTTCTAGTTCACAATGAATACATGTAGGTCCATCATCAATAGCTTGGCAACTTTGACAGTATCTCACACGTGCAATATCCTCTTCTCTTGGTTTCTCCATTGTCTGATCAATTTCTAGAAGTTGATCAAGTAATGTTTTTCTAGAGGCTTCCAATTGGTCCAAACGAGTCTGAATGTGGTACTTTAGAGCACTAATGCTTCGGAAACTAGACAAGAAAAACGAATGTAATTACTACTCTTAGAAATGAAACTTGAGGAATGAGTAAAAAGCAAATGATTAAAATATACTAACCCCTCAATAAAAACAAAAGAGAATTGGTGAACATATAGCTCAAATGATGTATCTTATTTGTATGTGTATTCAACTTCATCAAACAACATTTTCTTTTTTATCATTATCAACCAAAAAAAAACTCAATTCCTTATTTTCATTTGTGACAAATTTATCTTGCACCAACATTTCATGACTTTGGCTCAAATTCATTTGCAATCTCATGATAGAAATAATGCAAGCACATATTCAAATTATGTACAAAGCTCTTCTAATTGTTTCATTATGGTTTGGGTATATCTATTTCTGATAGCTAAAAAAGATATTGTTGAAGGAGAAAAGACAACATACTTCAGAGGACAAGGTGATCTCAAAGACTAATCAATACAATGATTTGAAAAATAAAACAAACAAAAGTGAAAAAAGAATATGATAGAACACATGCACTCCAATAATATTGAATGCCATGATGCAACATGTCTTTCAAAGCCTCTGAAACAGAACTCATAAAAAGTAATGACAACCACCCTTTTCCATGCAAGTTGAAGGACAACACCTAATTTTTTGAAAATGAGGCATCTTCTCGACATTCAAATATGGGGAAAAAGACAGAATTCCAAGGAGCTCAAATTTAAACCACAAATAGTCTCCAAGGCATCTAGAGTATAAAAATGCAAAAGTTCCATCAAAAGAGCAAATGGGAACCCACTGCACGAAGTAAAAACTAGTGAGAATTACCTCTTGAACACATACATCTACATGTTATGCTTCAGAGGTAGGCATCACTATCAGCAAAATGATGTCTTCTGTCACCATGATATTCTTCAGATGCAGCTATCATTTTAAGTGAATGAAACACAGAGTATGCAACGGCTATAAGACATAATATTATGCATCAATCAGACACCAAACTTGTGTTATTATAGCACTTCAAACTAATAGTGAGGGGAAAAAATTTCCCTCACCAAGATGGCAACAATGTTGTAGTCTGTGGAAAGTATGATAAAAAGTACAAAGCCATTTCAATTTAAAGCACAAGCAGAAAAGCTGACAGGAAGTATGACTTGGATCCATTAAACTGACAGATTAAAATATAAGACAGACCAACCACCAACCTGAATGGAATTCTGGATGACCTTGAATTGTTTAGAGTTCCTGTTACAGCCTCTTCAATTTTTCTCATCAAGTCTCTTGTTAAGTCCTTATTCAACTCAGCATGATGAAGCGCATCCAACCACCATGTTTGCTGATTTTCTCTATCACTTAATGCAGTACAAACCTTCAAAAGAATATGAGTTTTCTTAAACTTAGATTGTTCATAATAAATACATTAAAAGGAGGAGAAAACCACCCACCCATCCTGACATAAGTGAGATGAGCCAGGCTGAGACAGCCCCATTTAGGAACAAACCCAGCCTGGATACATATTTACACCGACTTATATTTTACATATAAAAATTATTTTTTATAAATAAAAATATTATTTAAAAATAAGAACAACGTGGGTCAACTTGGGTTTGAGCTGATGGTTTTTTGAAGTTAGCCCCACTAACCTGGCTCAAGCCCATAAACTAGAGTTAAATAAAACAAAAGAAGGAAAGTGGCTTATCCTAGGTATATTTCCTCCATCTTCCTCCTTTTTTTATTGTTGTCGTTATCATCTATTTCTGTGTCGTCTGTTTTCTTCCTATCTCTTTTTGTCAATTCTGTCCATAATGCCATTACAGCACTTAGAAAAAAGAGTGTACAATACATAACAGGTAAAACACGCTGCCATAAGCCGACACTGATTTTGAGAATCTCCATCCTATCTTGCAGATCCTGTATCGGCCAGCCATTTTTCTGGTATTAGCCATTGTCGTATCAGCTGCATCAGCCAATATTTTTAACCCAAATCTCTTTAATTTGGTTAGATTGATGTTTCAAGTATAGAGCATTAGTAATCCTAT
>CATIWF010236982.1:0-50653 GCA_949630135.1 Balakata baccata | reverse complement strand
TCCGAAAATAGGGATTTTTAGTAAATAAAGAGGATTCTCGGGAAATATATATATAGAAATAAAAATATGCAAGACTCTATATTTTCTATGCAGAGGTAACAAAAGAACATGAAATTCGTTTTATTTACCTTGCCGAACTTGTAAACCTTATTATGACCGTCCCTCATTGGTTGTCCGCGGATTCCATTATCAAGAAGTGTATCCACGGCTTCTTGTACTAATTTCTCTTGACACATTACTAATTCCCCTGGCGTAGATCTACTTGTTATTAATAGATTGCAATTTCTGGATTATTATATGATGATTTTTAAACTTTCCATATATATAGAAATAGAATATAGAAATAGAAAGAGATATGATTAAGTGTATTATAGTGAATAAAAATGAAAGACACAAAAAAGTAATTCAGAGTAGTGGAAGTTCATTATAATTGAATCACAAATTCAATTTTCTGTTGATAAACTTCATGACTAAGGAGCAATTTTAATTTCCAGTGGTACTATAAAATTTTCACGTCCATAAAATTTTATTTTTATTTTACTAGGAAATATTTTTTAGAACAAAATTTAAAAAGAATAAATAGTTTAATTTTTTCTATCTTAAATTTAAAAAATGGTAAATCTAAATTAAATTATAACCATGTACGTAATATACAACATGAATTTCAAAATATTTAGAATAATTCTTATAAATTATTTAAAAAGTCACAATTTCTTAATAATTTTTATATAATTGAATAATTAATTTATTTTAATCATATATACAATTAGTTAAGTTTTTAAAATCAATAATTTACTTTTATATAAAATATAAAAATAAAAAATAATTAACAACCATTAGTATTTAAATTAAATATGATTTAATTACATGATAATTAAAAGTAACAAAAATTAATATGTTGGACAAAATTATTATTTATTTAATAATGATGAGTTCAATTATTAAAAATTATATGCATCGCACGTGGATCATTAGAAATAGGAGAACATGCAAAATGACCGTAAAATAATTATCACATCTATTTTATATATGACTCTTAATAATAGATAAATTAATAATTTAGAAGACAAACAAAATGACCATATAGTATTTCCTTTATTATATATATAACTTTTAATGATGGGCAAATTAGTAATTTTCATATGAGTTATAATACGAGTCTAATATCTAATAATCAAGTGCAATATACATTAATGAAAAACTAATCATAATCATAATTATAATTATACTATATATAAAAACAGGAATAGAAAGTACATGCAAATTTACTAAAAAAACAACATAATTGTATTAGTTAATTGAATTAATTTTTTTATTTAATAATTTAATGATTAATAAATAGTATTAATAATTAATTAATTAGAAGTCTAATTCTATTAATATTGAATAACTATATTTTTATCTATAAAAAAACAAACAACTAATATTAAAAAAAAGAAAAAAAAAACAAATAACTACGGAATTAATATAAATAGAAATTATATAAATGTTTATTCATAACTTTAAATATTTGGATACCAATAAGTTAAGTGTAATGAGGATTGTATTAATAAAACTTACTTGCTTTCCTGTAAGATGATATCATGGGAATTACAATTAAGATTATGCTTAGTAATTTTTTAAACAATTATTATAATAAAAAGAGCTTGACTTATTTGACCAATTCAAAACAAATAAAAAATTAGTTTCAAATTCTAGACCTCAATTTCTAAGTTTAGGATTAAGATTTTTTTTTTTTTTTGTCACGGTCCAATACAAATTAATAAAAATTTTGGTCAAATCTAATATCTAATAATTATATACAAGATATGATAAAAAAATATAATGAACAAAATAATTTATATATAGTAAATAATTTAACAACTATAATAGGCAAGATAATTAATGAATTAGATAATCTTACATAATTTTTTTTTATATATAGTATTATATAAGAATAAAATATAATTAACATCAATTAATATTTTAATTAAATGTGACTTAACTATATGATAATTAAAAATAACTTAAAATAATGATGAATTCAATTATTAAAAGGAGATAGATAAAATAACTGTAAAATATCTACTACTTCTATCTTATATATGATTTAATAATAGATAAATTAGTAATTTGATAAAATTTGAAATAAACATGCAATCTTATAATTTGCTATAAATAAAATACCATATTAATGTGAAATAAATTAATAAAAAAATTATAATAACTAAATGGTGATAATGACAAGTTAAATATCTAAGAATTAAATGTAAGACATGTTAATAAAAAAACTATTTTACTATATATAAAAGTGGAAATATGAGGGATAAACAAATTTACCAAAAAGCTAACAAGTTAATTAGATTAATTTTATCATTTAATAATTTAATTTATTAGTAAATAGTACTAATAATTCATTATTTAGAAGTTCAATTCTATTACAATTAAGTAACTATATTTTATAATAAATAAAACAAATGGTTTATTTTTAAATTAATGTAAATTATGTCTAATTAATCTATAAAATAACTAAAAGTAAGAATATTTGTATATTAAAAATTAAAATAATAAATATTAATATGCATATATATATATAATTCATTAATTATATGTCCAAATCTATTAGAACTAAGTAATTATATTTTATATACATAAAAAAAATCAGATAACTACCTTTAATTTATTCATGTCATATTGCATTTTGTCTTTATTAATTATCTTTATGGATTGACAATATTGATAAATTTTTATATGTAATGTATCATGGTCATATTTTTTATATATAAAAAAAATCAAATAACTAATATCACAAAGAAAAAAATATTTAATAAAAATATATTAGGATGACATTGTATCGTTTAAAATATAACAACAATGGTTTTTACTAATATATTGAATTTATATAACGGTAAATCTAAACTAAATTATAACTATGCACGTAATGTATAACATAAATTTTAAAATATTGAGTACAATTATTATAAGCTACATTTAGATTGAGAAATTTTAAAATCTATAGATTATAAGAATTTCATCGTTTGACTTGACTATTAAAATACATAGATTTATGATGCAATTACTCTTACACTTATATTTAGTTTAATAACTACAATCCATATATTTAATAATTAATTACTAATTATACTTTTTATTAAATATTAATAATTTATTATTAATTAAGCATATACAATCAATTCCACTATATACTTAAAAATTTTTAAAAATAAAATTGATTATTTTAAGAGTTAAAAAAATAAAATTATTATCTGTTATAATATTTAATTACATTGCTAAAAAATATTTTTATTAATAATTTAATAATAATAATAAAGTAATTAGTTGAAATATTAAGCATAGTTTTAAAATATTATTAATTTATTAAAAACAATATTGGAATAAATAAATTATGGCAATAATCCCTCATTGATAAAAATTCATGGATTAGAGATTTTTCCACTTAAGAGGTGAGAAATCAAATTTTTCAAAAATGAAAAATTTTGGTGGATAAAGGATTTTACAAAATTTATAGATTTTGATATTTTTTAAGTAGTCAAACGATGTATTTGGCATAAAGTCATGGATTGTTGAAAATCGTTCATTTAAAATCCCTCAATCCAAATATAGCCATAAATTATTTGAGAATTTAAAATTTCTTAATAATTTTTATATAATTCAATAACTAATTTATTTTAATAATATACATAATGAGTTAAGTTTTTTTACATGCATAATATAATATAATTTACTTTTATATAAAATATAAGAATAAAATATAATTAATATTTAAATTAAATATGATTTAATTGTATGATAATTAAAAGTAACAAAAATTGATTTGTTGGACGATAATTTATTTAGTAATGATGAGTCCAATTATTAAAAATCAAGTGCATTGCTCGGGGATAATTGACAATAGAGGAATAAATAAAATGACCGTAAAATATTTACTACGTCTATTTTATATATGACTCTTAATAATGAACAAATTAGTAATTTGAAGGACTGAGAAAATAATTATTACTTCTATTTTATATATGACTCTTAATAATAGACAAATTAGTAATTTTTATATGAATTATAATATGAGTCAAATATATAATAATCACGTGTAACGCATATTAATAATTGTCTCAACTTTTAATCAAATCATAACAAAAGTAAGTTATGCACTCCTATAAAATATCACAATAAAATGAAACAAATTAATAAAACAACAAAAAAAATTATATAAAAACTAAATAGTGATTAATAACGAGTCTAATATTTAATAATAACTTACAATACCTCTATTTTATATATGAATCTAAATATTTGAAATAAATATGCACCCCATACGTAGCATTATGACTTTATTTATAAATAAGAGTTCTATAATATTAAAATGGAATTAGTTTATTAACAATACTGTGACATTATAACTCTATATTTTGCTCAAATATTAATTATTTAATTAATATTTCAAATAAGACAAAATAAATTAATAATAAAAAAAAGTTATATAAAAATCAATAGTAAGTAATGACAAGTCTAATATCTAATAACTACATACGAAACACGTTAATAAAAAACTAGTATATATAAAAGTGGAAATAGAGGGACAGACAAATTTATCAAAAAGTCAATACGATTGTATTAGTTAATTAACTTAATTTTATCATTTAATAATTTAATTTATTAGTAAATAATATTAATAATTCAGTAATTAGAAATTTAATTTAATTTTTTATATATAAAAAATTAGATAACTAATATTAAAAAAATACTTTAATAAAAAATATATTAGAAATGTACTGTTTAAAAAAATTCTAAATTTGGTTTTAATCTAAATATGAATTCATAATTCTTACAGCCGATATTATTGAATGGTATTATAGTTTTCATGCAATGACTTTTAATGCTGTGGCCTGTGGGTCCGAATATACCAATGGAACAAATGTAATCGTTTTAAAATTACTATTGCAGGCAAACCACACAATTATTTGAGTAGGAAAATCATTATATTGCATTACTTTTTTATTATTGGATATTTATGTCAGTATAATATTTTGCTTCTGATAATTGATAGTTATTTGAATTAGATATTTTGTTAAGTGCAGCTCCAATAATACTCTTTATTTTAAAGAGTATTTTTAATAAAATAAGAGCATTTTAGAGTATTTTTAAATATAAAGAGTAAAAAAATTTTTATTGGTCTAATGGACTTTTTATGTTTTACTCTTCATTTTACTATATTCTATACAAATTAATATTATAATTTTTATTATGAGAAAAAAAATATTTTAAAGAAATACACTAATAAAAAAAAAGAACATATATTTAAAATTAAAACACATTAATTACAATTGAAATAAAAAATAAAACTTGACTTTTTAGATGCAAGAACTAAACTTATTATTTTCGTTAAATTTTAAAGATATATAATTTATTAAAAACCTTTTTATAGAATAACTCTTTAAAATAAATAGTATAGTTCAAATAAAAGGTCAATTGTAGATGCTCTAAGAAATTCTAATTAACATGGGTTCATGAATCGTGCCTTATATATATATATATATATAATATTAAAAAAGAAGAAAATAATAATTTAATAAAAAAAATTAAGAAGGCAGAGTAAAAGAATTTTAAAATTAATTTTAATCTAAATTTAAATTCATAATTCTACTGCCGATAATGTATATATTATTAAATTAAAAATTATATGACTTATATTCTTGTTTGTCTCAAATTGTCAATCAATTATATATGAAATTTGTAATTTTACACATGAAGAAAATGACTTAATTATCCAAAATATTTCACATGAGTTATAATATGGGTTCAATATCTAATAATTACGTATAAACATATTAATGATTGTCTTAATTCTTAATTAAATCATAACATATATAAATGTAAAAACAAGGGGATAAACAAAATGTAAAGTATTTACTATATATATATATATAATTTTTAATAATGAACAAATTAGTAATTTGATGAAATTTAAGATAAATATACACTCTTATAATTCACTATCAATAGAATACCATAATACAAATTAATAAAAAATAAAAAAATTATATAAAAACTAAATAGCGATTAATGACAAGTCCAATATCTAATAATTACGTGCACTCCTCTATTTTATATATAACTCTTAATATTTGAGAAAAACATATGTTCTCATCCCTAATATTAGTAGCATTGGACTTTATCAATAAACAAAAGTTTTATTAATATTGAAATAAAATTAGCTTATTAACACTATTGTGGCATTATAACTCTATATTTAACTTAAACATTAATTAATTAATTAATTAATATTTCAAATAAGATGAAACAAATTAATAAAAAATAAAAAAATATATGAAAACTAAATAATAATTACTTACGAATTCAATATTTAATAATTACATATAAAAGTGGGAATAGAGAATAGACAAATTTACCAAAAAAGGTAACCCAATTATATTAGTTAATTGAATTAATTTTGTTATTTAATAATTTAATTTATTAGTAAATAATATTAATAATTGATTAATTAAAAGTTCAATTACTATTGCAATTATAAATTGAAAAATAATATTACTAAACTAATTTTATTAAACTCATATTCGACATTAATAAATTAATAATTTATAAAACTACTTTTTTCTTTGTTTTAAGAAAAAAAAAACACAGTGAGTAGGGCTATAAACGAGCCGAGCCGAACAGTTATAAGTTCGAGCTCGATTCGAGCTTTACTATCTAGACTCGAGCTCAGTTCATATTAAAATTAAGAGATTCGTGAACAGGTCGAGCTTGATTCATTAAAAGCTCGTTAATGCTTAATGAACTAGTCGATAAGGAGTTTAATAATCATATAAACAAGCTTGGTAATCATATAAGCAAGCTCGAGTTCGTTAATCAAATTCATTTAAATAAATTTAGAAATAAAAATAAATAAATAAATATAAATTTAGAAAGTAAATTAATACAATAAAGCAAGAAAAATGAAATTCAATAAACAAATTAATATATAAATAAAAAATACAACATAGTATCAAATTACAATAACTCAAATTACAAGTCCCAAACACATCAATGAAAAATGAAACTATAACCAGATGAAAAAATAGACTGTCTACAATTCATAAATCTTGGTCTTTTATATTGGCAGCTACCCTGTAAAAACATACACTAATAAGTAAACTAATAGCAATCTTCCATGTTACAATTTCAATCAAACAGAATAGAAAAACTCAAGTAAGAAATGTTACAGCCACCAATCTTAAGAATGCTAGATATTATACCTAGGAAAAGCTTACACTAAAGTAAGCAACCTTACTAGATACTATCTTAAGAATTACAAATTTGTAACATTGTAACCTTTCAATTACAAAATGTAATTAATTTTACCTTCATCTAAAGCATACATGGTTTCAAAAATTAAACTTTGTATACATCCTGTTTCAAGAAAATGATGCAAGAATAATTGCTAGGTTTTATATATACAAACTTTTTCCAAACAATATATATATATATATATATATATATATATATATATATATATATATATATATATATATATATATATATATATATAATGTAAGTCATATATCAATTATGTGCTAGAAAAAATGAACAAAAAGCTCATGGCACTTAAGAAATTTTTTTTTTAAACTGTATAATTAGTAATCAGTAAGTCATTGCAAAAGTTATCAGTAAAACATATAATTACAGTATCATTAACCCACCTAGTGATCAGTAAGTCCTATTAAATATTTCCCAGCTGTAGCAAAAGCTATATATATATTTGTATTGTTCGCAAAGACAAAAGCCATTGCAATAGTGAAATGGAAATAAATTCCATCGGATTAAGATGTAGGAGCACAATTATCATATCAAATTTAGTTTTGGAAGGAATTTAGAAGCACAATTATCATTTCAAATTTAGTTTCGGAAGGAATTTAGAAGCACAATTATCATTTCAAATTTAGTTTCGGAAGAAATTTAAAAGCACAATTATCGTATCATATCAATTTGAAATTATGTAAATGAAATGGAAACAAGTGAAATTGAAATTATATATACTTAATTGCATCAAATATCCTTATATCTAAAACTGCTGCCACAGAGATTAACAAGTTACAATCACCCCAATATTTATCAAATTTGGCTTTCATCTTCTTAATCATTTCTTACATATTTTTTATGAGCTAAATTTTTTGTGGACACAAAAACTAAAGTTATTCAAATAAAGGCACATGAATCAAATTTCTTTGTGCATATGTTTGAGCTGCAAATCTCATACTGCTAATGTTAAGCATGATACTACCAATATTAAGTTCTATTTTGCCACCCGTAATTGACCACTGATCAACATTCTACCCATTTATTGTTAAAAAAAAATAATTGACCAAACTAACAAAATATCTGATAATTAATAATCTCCATATTTAATGGCTTAAATCTCCATTAGAGAATAGACATATTCTTGAAATATTACAATTTTAACTATAAAATACCTCTCAAAGAATATCCAACTGTTCAACCTAACCAAACTTTTATCATCAAATTATGATGAACTGATGACATATGCCCATGGAAAATCCAGACAGATCCGTCATGTGAGCGAATTTCACTAGACAATTGCTCAAAGAATAATATGCTTAACCAAATTGTAGCTATGGCCCTCAACTAATAGTCCCTAAACTCATCCAAAATTGTTTCAAAATAGAACCCCTCATACAGATACAAATTTCCCTCCCTCAAAGCGTGTTAAACCCCAAGCACCATGCTTAAAAATTCAAAACACAAATAGTATAGTCTAAGATAATTGAAAAGATGAAATGTAACACCCTCTCGTATAATTAGAATTAACTCAACTATATAAGCAAGTGTTATAGACTTTCCGTTATTGAAAACTTGTGAAAATTAAAATTTTTTCTTTTCCTTATATTATTATCTTTTAACATCATTTCTTACAAATATTTTCCATGTTACTATATTAATCCATATCTTATATCATGCATAAAACTATCATCCATCCAATAAAATAAATCTAGTTTGGGCTAGATTAGCTCGATATTTACCGAACTGTATCATACATAAATACATGTTCTTTAATCCAATATACATGTACAACAACAACTACCCATATCCCATATGACATATAACAAAAACAAAAATTTCATGATATCACCGACCCTAAAAGTCTGCACTATAGTCTCTAATGAACTTTCTTCTCTTCAGTCAACTTCTTCTATCTACCGGCTTCAAACCTGCACGCAAGAACACTCACACGCTAAGCAACCTAATGCTTAGTGGTACATATATGCATATAAATTCTTGCAACCATGAGATGACATATCAGAGGTATACTTATGCTCATGCCAAAATATTGTTCAACGTGTATAAAATATACATTTAAAATGATACAAGCATGCATATATATATATATATATATATATTTGCCCAAAATCATGTAATCATTTAATAACATATATATCATACTTGTTGCATATCATCAAATTATGTACATATATCCATGAAATGATAATCCAAGTGAATATGCCGATCATATTAACAATTAACCATAAATTATTCATAATCAGTTGAACCTAGGGACATTATACATTCTTATGTCACATATCATAAAATATTCAATAATCATGTAAGTAGTCATTTTCATTTTATTCAACTTATTTAATTAGCCAATAGCTCATTTACTCAAAAACCGGACTAATTGGATAGCGGGTTCTGAATATGAGTGCTCTTTGAGTTTAAGCCACCCTATTCACCTATCTGTATGTTCTTGTAATTATGCTCATCACGAGCTTGAATCAATGATACTCTCCAAGCTTAAGCCATATTGACTTCATAACATGATTAAGTTGCTAGCATAATGGATAAAAGCATTTTTCGAGCTTAAACCACATTGCCCAATAATTAAGAATCATATAGAAATTTCCTACAGTACCATAAAAGACCCTCAATGACATGTCATCTATCCTTAGTCTCGTCTTTGTAAGAGAAATGAGCAATTATACATATTCATGATTTCTTTTAACATGATAGGTTATAATCTTATCTCATTCTATACTTGCAGATCGTATGTCATAATTTACCTTATTAGGACTTACAAATCTCATATAAAATACACAATTAAGTATAAAGAAGGAAGATTCCAATAATTTAGCAAATATATATATATATATATATATATATATATAAGAGACCAAATTCCTCATATTTCTTTCCAGGTAGATTTCAACTATGATATTGGAATGCATTTCTCATCTATTTAAGAACTTAATTAAACCTCATGATCTTCTAAGAAGTTTTAGCTTAATATCTTAGCTTTCATATGCAACAAGAATAACATAAATTCAAATTTTATAGCATAAGTTATAGCTCAAAAACCACAAGTTATTCACTAAAAATTTGCCCAGGATATTATGGACAGTTCAATGTCTGACTCTTATAGCTCATTTTTGGTCTATTTATAGACAAAATTCAGATCCATGTTCTTCATGAAAGTTTTAGCCCTATGTGTATAGTTTCATTTCCAATTTATTCATATAAATCCGAGTTCTATAACATGAGTTATGACTAAAAGAATCAACGCTGTTCTAAAAAATTTCAGTAACATCACAAAATACAATACTTCACCAAAAATTAGATTAAATTCATAGATATCCCAATAGTCATAAATTATTATAATTATCATTTTGAACATCAATATCATGCTAATTATCATCTCAAGACATAACAACTACCATTTTAAAAATGAAAATGGTATGAGTTTAGGAATAAATATGCATAAATGTACTAACTTCAAATGGAGCCTTAAAAACCTTAAGCCCTCAAACTTGCTCTTCCCTTTAGAGATTTCCACCACCCTCTCTATCACCTAACAAGACATTAACATGTCTTTTTTAGGCCAAAGAACAAGCATATATTACATAACTCTACTCTTTAAATATAAATATAACTTTAACTATCAAGCTATATCTTTTAACTCAAAATCCATGCCAAGTTTCTTCTTTAACTAATCTATATGCTAAAAGGAAGAATTTTAACTCTTGAAAACCATAGCTTGACAAAAGAACTAATCCATATAAAATGGGTCTCCACCTAGCACAAAAATGGTGGAGAACAAGAGAAAAGAAGAAGATAAGATGGTTTTTAATTTCACTTACTTCTTCCTTTACTAAAGACAATGTGGATTTGGGTATTTAGCTTCTTTCTTTCTTCCTTCTCCAAGAAAATAGCTCCAATAACTCTCTTTTTACTTTTTTTAAAGAGTTTTGGGCTATACAAGTGATTTTTCCTTTAGTTTTTGGTGATTTTGGCTTTTTTGAGAGAAAGAAGGTGGAAAGATTGAGGGATGAAGAAGGAACACGAATTTGGGTGAAAAAGTTAGGATTTAGGACTGATGTTAATGAGAAAGAAGGAATAAGAAGAGTTTTTATACTTTGGTAAAAATTTCACTTTGATCTCTTTTTGTTTTTGCTAAATACCCACTTAAATCTTTGATTTACTTTTTTTTTATACCTTTTTTTAATTTTATATCTTTTAATTAAATCACCTACAATATAAATAAAATCTTTTATTAATCTTAAACTCCAATTTTAGACTCCGATAATATTAATTATGGCAATTAAATATATTAATTATCCGGTCCTAAATTGCGAACATTATATGAAAGATTTATAGTGATAAGTTGAAAGGACAAATGAGAAAGAAAAAGAGTATCTGCTGATCTAAATAGATAGGGAAGCCTCTAAGATCTTGGCAGCGAAAAAGTAAAGAACTTCAAGAAAGAATCCGAAAATCAGAGAAGGAAAAGCAAACCCATTTTGAAAAGCTGAAGCATTATCGATTTAGGAAGCATCTCTGAAGCCTTATCTATAGGAAGTGCAGTGGAGCAAGAAACTTCTTGAGCAATCTCTACCTCTCTCACATCGATTGACAAACCAGATGGATCTATTGTAACTCTAGCTTGGGTATCACTTACTGCCTCAGCTTGACAGCTCTTGACTTAACTATGGAGCAGAAGGTGGCTACAACTGTGGCTGTGGAGAATAGTGCGATTGTTATGGATAAAAGAGCCGCTGTAGAGAAAAGGGAAGTATGGAGAAAGTGAGGGTGGCTGCAGTTGAGAAGAGAGAAGAAGAGAGGTGGCTGTTGCTAGGGTTTAAAATGAGATTGAGAAAGTTAACTTTTTATACTTAGGTTTTTAATTTTTTTTAATAAGAGATTATGATTTTTTAATTTTAAATTAATATTTTAAGTATTTTAAAATTTTTTTGATATATGTGTGGGCAATTTGTATAAAAAATAATAAATTTTTACTTTTGTATCAAATAATTTTATTATTTATTTTTTAATAATTAAATATACATAATTTCAATTTCATATCAAATGTAGTTTTGGAAAGAATTTAGTTTGGTTTAATAGTAATGTGACACTCCAAATCTATTTTTTTAAATCTAGTTATATAGATGATTCTCATATTGAAATTACGTCTACATTGATCTAATTATGTCTGTGTAAATTTAGCTTATATACAACTAGTTTTAACTAGATATATTTATATCTATATAAACTTATAGTTCTTTGATATCTAGTTCTACACAGATCTATGTAATTTTTTTAACTATTGTTACACTATTTCAAAAAAAATTTATCATATTAATTTTAAAAAATAAATAACACATACATCTTAATACATGTCAGTAATGCCAAATTAAAAAAAAATTAGGTTTGGAATGTTACATTACTGTCAAATCAAATTAAATTTTTCTTGAGACTACATTTGATATAAAATAGAAAGAATATATATTTAAAAGTTAAAAAATAAATAATATGATTATTTTGATAGAAAAGTGAAAGTTCGTGGCTTTTTTTTATGAAATTTGCCCTATATATTTTTATATGTTTAAGATCTTTTTAATCTTTAATTATTTTTTAGGTAATTTAAATTTTATATAATATATATTTTTAAAATAAAAAAAGTACATTACTAAACGAGATTAATATAAAAATTATTAATAGTTTTGATCATACTATTTATGTTAAATGCATAGTTACCGTTCAAATCACAAGATTGTATATATTAGTATAGATATTAAGTATTTTAAATTTTATTGGTTCAAAAAAAAATATTTTTCATTTTATTTGAAGATTAGAAAAAAAATTATTAATAATTTTGAATCTTTGATTATGTTATTTGATTGATTCATTATAATTATTTATATGAATTATTTTTTGGCAATTATCTTGTAATACAATTAAGAAAAATGATATTAGTGATTGCTATGAAATTAGAGGATATGTTAAAAAAAGAGAAATTAGAGGATAAATTGATTGTAATTGAATTAATTGAGAGTATAAGAATAATCCTTATTGTGGTTAAAAAATAGATTTTAATATTTAATAAAAAATTAAAAAATAAAATTTATGTAGTTGAATTAGACATATATATATTGTAAATTTATAAATTTTCTTTTTTTGTGCATTTATAATTTATTTTCACGCATTCTTTTCATATTAAATTTTTAGTATATAAAAAATGACTGATATTTTTGTTTTACAAGTTTTGTTATTAAAAAAAGCTTGCTTAAGTTTGACTTGCACTTTAATATATTTTTTTTTCTTATAATGGATTAAACTGAAAAGATATCATGAATCTAATTATTAACTATAATGTCATATATTATTGGTTTTTAATTAGTTTCAATATAGCAATCAAAAGATGATTAATTATTAATAAATTTATATATGTATATATGTATTGAGAATAATTAACATTTGAAATATATCATGGGTACGTATATAACAATCAATATCAAATTCGAGATAATTAAGAAAATGAACAAAAAGAAAGTAAACAAAGAAATCAAAATATATAACTGGTATGAAATTATATAAGTTTAATATATTATAATTTTTTTATATAAAGAATCATATAATACAATTAAAATAAATAATAAATTAGATTAATTGATACTTATTATAATAAATCGCAATTAAATAAACCATATAGAGCCTTTGAATTTTTCAATTTTTCTCAATGTGTCTCATAAATCGGTTTTTGGATTCAATTACCCATTGTACATTATTTTTGGACTAATGCATCTCCTTTAACATTTTAAAATGTAACAAATAGTCACCTTATGCTAATATAACAGTCGCAAGGTTAACTGAATCTCAGTTAACCTTCCGACTGTTATGTTAGCATAAAGTGATTATTTGTTACATTTTTTAAATATTAGAGGGAATAAATTGGTCCAAAAACGGTATTTAGGATGTAACCGGGTCAAAAAACTGATATAGGAGGAAACTAAGAAAAATAAAGAAATTTAGAGAGCTACGTATGGGTTAACCTTTAATTTAATTTATATTTATAACATAATATAATTAGAATAAATTATAAATATTTAAAAAATTAATGATACACAAATTAAAATAAAAGAAAAAAAGCAATATTTTATAAATATTTTTTAATTAACAATAAAGATAGTTTTCTTTATATGGAGGTTATGAATTCAAGTTTTATTTATATGGAGATTATGAATTCAATTTTTTATATCACTATTATAGAATTTTAGTATATAAAATTATTTGTAATATTAATTTTATTAATTAATTAATTAATAATTTTAATTTTATGGATTAAAGTATATATAATTATAAGTTATAAATTTTATTATACTTATATAATAATTGTAAAGATTATAAATAATACTGCATTTTATATAGCGCCATTTTTCTTTTTAAAATAATACTATTTTATTTAATATATTAAAAAATAAAATATAAATGATAAAATATTATATATAAAAGAACATGTTTGCAAGCCTACAAAAGAACATATTTGCAAGCCTACAAACGAACATGTTTGTGAGCCTGTAATCGAACACGTTCGCTGGTCTATAAACGAACACGTTCGTGAGCCTATGAACGAACACGTTCGCGAGCTAATAAATCAAACACTCTCGAGCTCTAAAAGGTTATTGAGTTTGAAATCGAGCTCGGCTCAATAACAGTAATGAATGAATTCGAACGAGTTTTTTTCTGAATCGAGATCCGAATAGTTCACGAATGGCTTGGTTCATTTATAGCCCTAATAGTGAGGAAACAATCTATGATCTCAACTAATCAACAAAGATATCCGTGTTATATTTTATTTATGCGAGGCTACCAAGATTTCCAACATTACTTATTTACATATAACACACACTCTCTATCTATCTCTGCCCCAATCTTCCATTTCTCTTGAATTGTACGCTTAAAAAAAGAAAAAATAATTTAAAAAAAAATATTAGGAAAGTGCAGTAAAAATATATAATGGGGAAGATAATTTGTATATATTAAATAAATTAACAATCATAATGGGTAAGATAATTAATGAAACAAATAATTTGGTGTGTTTTTTTTATTTATAGTATGATATAAGAATAAAATATAATTAACAATTATTAGTATTTAAATTAAATGTAACTTAATTACATAAAGTTAATTTTCTAGATAAGATTATTAATTATTTATTTAATAATGATGAATGGATTGGGAATAGGAAGAATATATAAAATGACCGTTAAATACTTACTACTTTTATTTTATATATTACTCTTAATAATTGACAAATTAATAATTTGGGGTGCAGACGAAATACCTTAAAGTGCTTACTATCTCTATTTTATATATGACTTTTAATAATGGATAAATTAGTAATTTTATATAAGCACATACAAAATGACCGTAAAATATTTATTATCTTTATTTTATATGACTCTTAATAATTGACAAATTAGTAATTTGATAGAATTTAAGATAAATATGCATTTTTATAATTCACTATAAATAAAATAACATGATAACACGAAACAAATTAATAAAAAAATTATATAAAAATCAAATTATGATTAATAACGAGTCTAATATACGTTCATAAAAAACTAATTTTATATAAAAGTGGGAATGAGGGGATTAGGAAAAATTACTATTTGTCCTTTTTAGTTTGATATAATACACTAGTACCCCATAATATT
Source organism: Balakata baccata (assembly GCA_949630135.1). NCBI lineage: Eukaryota > Viridiplantae > Streptophyta > Magnoliopsida > Malpighiales > Euphorbiaceae > Balakata > Balakata baccata. The sequence continues at coordinate 34,655 of CATIWF010236982.1, read as the reverse complement.
GAAAAATATACGATTTGTTTTCCTGTAGTTTAACATAATACACGAGTACTCCCCTGAGGTTTGAAATTTATACTATTTACCCTATGAAATTTTGATATATTGCACTATTATCCACCTGCAAATTTGATTTACTAGACTAATACCCCCTCGAGCAAAGAGAATATTCATTTTACTGGTGTATTATATTCTTTTTTAAATATCAGGAGGTACTAGTGTAATATGTCAAATTATAGAGAGCAAATCGTAAATTTTTAAAACTTCAAGGAGGTATTAGTATATTATGTCGAACTAGAGAAAGTAAATAGTAATTTTTTCTTTTATATATGACTCTTAATAATTGATAAATTAGTAATTTGGAAGATACCATTAAATTTAAGATAAACATTCTTTTAGAATAGATAGAATATAAAATTATTAATTATATTTTGATGAGTAATTAACATGGTTTTATAATAAAAGTTGTTACTTCCATTAATTTTCAATGTTTTCTCATGCATTATAATAAAAATAATAAATATTATAACAAGCTAATTAAATTAAAATTTTTCCTTAATTGTGAAACAGAGCCTTAAACGATCGATAAAAGAATTGAAGATTATAATTAATTACTAAAAATTGATCATCAATATTTTTGCATGGATTTGAAGCAAAGATTACTAATAAAGTAATATTAAATTTGAGATAAACATAAATTCCTATAAAGTAATATGAAATTTGAGATAAATATGCAATCCTTATAAATTAATAAAAAAATTATATAAAATCCAAATAGTGATTAATGATGAGTTCAATATCTAATAATTACGTACAAAATATATTAATAATTTTGGAAAATACTATGAAGTAATATTAAATTTGAGATAAATATGAACTCCTTATTTATTATGAATAAAATACTATAAATTTTGAGATAAACATACACTTATGGTATTTAATATGAATAAAATACCATAATATTATATAATTCGCTATAAATAAAATACTACATTATTAGTTAAATAAAAAGTGTAACATATTAATTATTAAATTTGATATAAACATGCACCACAATCCCAAATATTAGTGATATTAATATTTCAAATAAAATAAAAAAAATTAATAAAAAATTATATAAAAACCAAATGGTAATTAATGACGAGTTCAATATCTAATAATTATATGTAAGATATATTAATGAAAAATTACTAGGCCAATATGATTATATTAGTTAATTTGATTAATTTATCATTTAATAATTTAATTTATTAATGAATAGTATTACTAATTTATTAATTAGAAGTATATATATATATCAGATAACTAGTATCAAAAATAAAGAAAAAATAATTTAATAAAAAAATTAGAAAGACACGATAAAAAATATGATGGACAAGATAATTTATATATAATAAATAAATTAACAATCGTAATGAGGCAAATAATTTGACATAATTTTTTTATATATAGTATGATATAAGAATCCAATATAATTAACAACTATCCCCATATAAATTTAATATTAATATTATTTTAATTTGATTTATTTTTTATTTTATCTTACATAACATTTATAATTTTTTAAATATTTTTCTATTAAAATATAAAATATTTAAATTATTATAGTTTATTAATTTTTATTACTTAATAAATTAATTAACTTAATTATTTAGTATTATTGAATATTTTAATTATTTGTTATTTATTGTTTAGGATAAAAAAATAATAGTTGTGATATATTTGTGAAGTATATTATTTTATTTATTTTAATATAAATTTAATATTAATATTATTTTAAATCGATTTATTTTATTTTATATAATGTCTATATTATTTTTTTATAATATTTATATTAATTATTTTAAATATTTTTCTATTAAAATATTAAATTATTTTATTAATTTTGTTACTTATTAAATTAATTAACTTAAGTATTAATAAGTAATAAATTAATTAAATAACTTAATAAGTAATAAAAAGTAATAAAAAATATGTTATAAATAATGAACATGCAATGAATAATTAAGTTCAAATTGATGAACACTTATATTTAAGATGATAAACAATTAAGTTTAAAATGATGTACAATCAAAATATAAGCATTGAATCTATAAGTGATGAACATGCGATGAACAATCAAGTTCAGAACAAAGAACAATCAAGATCAAAATAATGAATAATCAAATTCTAATAAATAAACCTATAAATTCATTACCATAATTCACCATACATAATTTATTATTCACTAGAACCATAAAATACTTACTATATCTATTTTATATATGACTCTTAATAATGGATAACAACTAGTAGTATTTAAATTAAATGTGACTTAATTACATGATAATTAAAAGTAACTAAAATTAATTTGCTAAACAAGATTATTATTATTATTATTATTATTATTATGATGATGATGATGATGATGATGATGATGATGATGATGATGATGATGAAGAATCAAATTATTAAAACCACGTGTATCGCACATAGATGACTGAAAATAAAGAGGACAGACAAAATGACTATAAAGTAATAACTATTTTTATTTTATATATAACTCTTAATAATGGACAGATTAATAATTTGGAGGGACGGACAAAATGAACGTAAAGTAGTTACTACCTCTATAATACTTTTAAAGAATCTAAATGAAGAGGGGTTTACTTGAATCTGATCAGAGTGCATTAGAATGCATAAATGAAACAATAACATTCAAGATGCCTAGAGAACTAAAATGACTGTTTGCCACTCTATTAGTATACTTTGAGCCCTCATATGTCAAAAAATTATGGGAAGATTATCTAGATGACATGTCCAAAAATTTCAAAAGAATGTACGAACACTCTAAAAAATTCAAGTGGCTTGCACATTGAGAAGCATTGAGTCCCACTTACAAAGCATAAGGAAGAATATAAAGAACTATGATCTACCTAAAATTTAGGATTATCAAGCAGAAGAAATGACTACAAATAATAGGGAGATTATAGAAGAAATGATGATAGAAACCCCATCGAAGACGAAGATGCATCAAAAAAGTTAAATAGAGAATAAAAATGTGCATACACAATCATACTCAATAGGGTAAACTCTAATAGAAGTGGCATTTTCTTTGTTGACGGTATAGGAAGAATAGGTAAGACATACCTATACAGAGTAATACTTGCTAATATTAGATCAAAGGAAATGATAGCTTTAGCCACTGCAACTTGTGGAGTAGCAACTACAATCATATCAAAAGGCAGAACAACACATTCAAGATTCAATATACCACTGAGCCCAATAGATACTAGCCTTTGTGGTATATCTAAATAGAGCAGAGAAGCATAATTATTATGCAAAGTGAAGCTAATAATTTGGGATGAAGTACCTATGGGTAAAAAATTTGCAATAGAATTTGTTGATAGAAGCCTTAGAGATATCAAATAATATATAGCCATTGAGTGAAAAAATTATGATATTTGGAGGTGATTTTAGTTAAGTTTCTACTTGTGGTTCCAAAAGGAACAAGACAAGAGACTATGAATGCAAGTCTCGTTAAATCATATATTTTGAGTAAAATGGAAGTATTAAAGTTGATAGAAAATATGAGAGCAAGACTAGATAGGCAATTCAATAATTTCATATTGAAAGTTGGTAACAGTGAAAAGCCTGTAACGCAAGACAAAAAGATTGTAATGCTAGAACAAATGATCATACATCATAATATAAGCGATGATAGTGAAAAAAATCTCATATCTTCATTCTTCCTTGATTTGCTAGATATGATTCATTAGAATACTTAACAAATCGTGCTATATTGGCCTCAAAAAATGAACATGTGAACCACTTGAATTATAAGATAATATAAATATTCTCAAGAGAAAGTTATCTCTACATCAGTTATGATCAAACAATTAATGACACCAATAATAACTATTGAGAGCAATTTCTAAGCACTCTTCAACCAAATGGACTTTCTCCACACAAACTACAGCTCAAAGTTAATTGCCTTATTATACTGTTAAGAAATATGGATACATCTAATGGCTTGTTCAATGAGACGAGGATGGTGTGCAAAAGATTTAAGAAAAAATGTGATAAATACTGAAATAGCATAAGGACAGCATGCAGGAAAATAAGTATTCGCTAAGGATACCATTATCTCCAAGAGAAAATAAAGGCTACCTGTTCCATAAAAAAAAAAAAAGCAATTTCCAATACTTCTATGTTTTCAATGACAATAAATAAAGCTCAAGGCTAGACAATACCTAATGTTGGAGTATGCTTGTTAGAAGATGTATTCTCACATAGACAATTATATGTAGCATTATCACGAGACATTTCAACTTCCACAATGAAGGTGTTTATGAAACAAGATGAGTCAAATGAAAGAAAAAGTCATATACAAAAAATATAGTCTATAAAGAAGTACTTATTCCAAAGGTAAAATAACAAGTTTCTATGTATTTATGTCAAATGCATTAACACTATACATCTTGAAAATATTTTCAAAACTAACATTTTAATAATATATCTATGTAGTGACCAAAATAAATAAAATAAGATGGTGGAAAGTGGTCTAAGCTACCAAAACAAGATAAAGGAAAAAGACAAATATATTATAATTGTAAAATTCTATATGTTTAAACAATTCATGTCGAACCCATGTTTATATTTAGTATAAGCATTAATTAGTTAATTAACATTCCAAATAAGATGAAACAAATTAATAAAAAAAGAAAAAATTATATAAAGATCAAATAGTGATTGTTGATAAGTCTAAAAATCTAATAATCACATGCAATACACATTAATGAAAAACTAGTATATATAAAAGTGGAATAAGGGACAAACAAATTTACCAAAAAGCCAACATGATTGTATTAATTAATTGAGTTAATTTTGTTATTTAATAAAGAGGACAAACAAATTTACCAAAAAACCAATATGATTGTATTAATTAATTGAGTTAATTTTGTTATTTAATAAAATTTATAAGTGAATAGTATTAATAATTCACTAATTAGAAGTCCAATTCTATTAAGACTAGGTACCTATATTTTATATAAAAAAAAATAGATAACTAATATTAAAAAGAAAGAAAAAATAATTTAATAAAAAATATTAGGAATGCAAGGTAAAAAAAGTATAATAGATAAGATAATTTGTATATAGTAAATAAATTAACAACCATAATAAGCAAGATAATTTGGCATGATTTTTTTTATATATGGTATAACATATGAATCAAATATAATTAACAACTATTAATATTAAAATTAAATGTAATTTATTTACATGATAATTAAAAGTAACTAAAATTAATTTATTGGACAAGATGATGATGATGATGATTATTATTATTATTATTATTATTATTATTATTATTATTTATTTATTTATTTACTAATTATGCACGTGGAAGATTGGAGATATGGGAGACATGCAAAATAGCTATAAAGTACTTGCAACATCTATTTAAATTATGACTCTTAATAATAGATAAATTAGTAATTTGGGAGGACGGACAAAATGATCATAAAATACTTACTATCTCTATTTTATATAAAATTCTTAATAATAGACAAATTAATAATTTTTATATCAGCATGACATAAGCTTTAGTCACTGCAACTTGTCGAGTAGCAACTGCAATCATGCCATTTGAAAGAAAAATTATGATATTTGGATGAAAAAAATATGATATTTAGAGGTGATTTCAAACAAGTTCTACCTATGTGTCAAAAGGAACAAGACAAGAAATTGTGAATGCAAGCTTGGTCAAATCATACATTTGGAGTAAAATGAATGTATTGAAGTTGACAAAAAAAAAAATGAAAGCAAGACTAGATAGACAATTAAGTAATTTCATATTAAAAGTTAGTGATGGTGAAGAGCATGTAATACTAGACTAAAAGATTGTAATACTAGAACAACTAGTCATACACCCTAATACAAGCAATAATAGTAAAAAAGATCTCATATCGATAATAGTAAAAAAGACTTTCTCCACACACTAAAAGATTTGCTAGATAATTATAGTTCATTAGATTACATAACAATTCGTGTTATACTAGCCACAAAAAATAAATATGTGAACTCCTTGAAACATAAGATAATATAGATGTTCCCAAGAGAGTCATTTCTACATCAGTTATGATCAATGAATTGATAACACCAATAACAACAACCAAGAAAAATTTCTAAACACTCTTCAACCAAATGGATTACATCCACACAAACTGTAGCTCAAAGTTAATTGCTCCATCATATTGTTGAGAAATAAGAATGCATCTAATGGCTTGTGCAAAGAGATGAGGATGATGTGTAAAAGATTTGAAAAAAAAAAGTCATACATCTTAAATAGGAAAACAAGTATTCTTGCCAAGGATACCATTATCTCCTGTAGAAATTGAAGGGCACAGACACCATTTCCATCTGAAAAAGAAAAAGCAATTTCCAGTGTGCCTGTATTTGCAATGCCAATAAATAAAACTCAAGACCAGATAACACTTAATGTTAGAGTATACTTGTCAGAAGATATATTTTCACATGGACAATTATATCTGACATTATCACGAGGCATTTTAGCTTCCATGATGAAAGTGCTTATGAAATAAAATGGGCCAAATGAAAAAGAATATACAAAATCCCAAAGGTAAAATAACAAGTTTCTATATACTTATGTCAAGTGCATTAAAACTATATATCTTGAGAACATTTTCAAAACTAATATTTTAATAATATATTTATTTAGTGACCAAAATGAAATAAGATAGTGCAAAGTGGTCTGAGTTACCGAAATAAGATGAAAAAAAAAGACAAATATATCATTATGTAAAATTACAATGAAATCTCTAATTCATGTCGAACCTATGTTTATATTTAGCTCAAACATTGATTAGTTAATTAACATTCCAAATAAGGCAAAAAATTAATAAAAAAACAAAATAAAATTACATAAAAATCAAATGGTGATTAATAGCGAGTCTAAAATCTAATCACGTTCAACGCACTTTAATAAAAAACTAGTATAAATAAAATTGAATTTACTAATATCAACTTCATGTTATAAGCATATTAAATTTTATTTTGGAAAAAATACCAAAGAAATTCAAATCTATTATCCTTTTTTCGTTTTCTTATAGAGAAGATATAATCAATAAATCAAAATAGTTATACAATATCTACAATATAATATAAAATTGATAATAGAATGTTAAAATCTAACAATAAAAAATAAATTAAAAATATATGAACTTTTTCGCACGACTCCAGAAAAGTTTTGATGTCTTTGCATATTTTAATGCTGAAGTTCTCATAACGATTAATTGAATCTATTTAGAATTCACAAGAACCTGAATCAATTGATACCAACCCAAAAGAAAAATCTTACAAAAGTTATTTTTCGAAAACTAACAAATAATCCCATAAAGGAATAAAAACTCTACAAAAGAGAAAAAGTATCCACAGAGTGAAAGAAAACTCTACGAAAGTATAAGAAAATTAAATATGTAACTATCTAAGTTTAGAGTAATTCTATGGTGTACCCGATGTAATTTACATCGGGTGCCTTAAAACCATTAGATTATAAATTTTTAATCACATCCGTTAATAATGAATGGTTGAAATTAAAAGTTGATGATCCAATAGTCCTAAAACACCCAGTGTAATTTACACTGGGTGCACCACAGAAGCCCTCGTTTATTAAAACTAACAAATAATACAACACATAGAATTGGAGGCTGCCATTGGAAAGCCAACTACAGTCTCAAAACTACAAAGATAAAAAGAAAATTAAAAAAAAAAAAGGAAGAGAAAAGATGTAGTAGGGTTTGAAAGAAAAAGGAAAAACTTCGACTTTTTTTTTTTCAATTTAAATCTTAAATAATTTTTGTTTTAGAAATATAACTCTGACCTATTATTTTTATTTTTTTCAATTTAAATCTTTTATACATATTTATGTGCAATTGGGTAACTTCACTCACTTGGTAAATTTCATTTTTTTACTGTATAATTTTATAATTTTAATGTCACTAAAAATTATAAATGACATACTAAAAATAAAAAAAATAATGATTTCAAAGTTATGAAATATTATTCGAATTTTGGATATGCATAACTCTCATTTGCAAAACCTCCTTTATAGATTAATTGTCTCTTTCTATTATAATTTATTCATATAATTAAATTTGTAATTTATGACTTTTGAATGCTAATTTTTAAGCCTATAAATAGAGGTATGATGAATAAATAAATTATAAGTGGAGATATTCTCTCAGTTATCTATTCTCTTATTCTTTTGTCTATTTACTTTGTTTTCATTCTTTAATTACTTTTATTTATTTTTATGACACGTTATCAGCACGAATTTTCTATACAAGATAATAAGTATGTTTTATTCATAATTTTTATATACTATAATTAATAATAGGGAATATATTTGATACTCATTACAAGACTTATAAGATATTGAAAAATTGTTGCATCCACCACAAGAAAATATGTTTGCTCATGATCAATATAAGACTTTTGTGAAAATTTTTTCGCTATAAGTGGGCATTCAAAAGTCATAAGTTAAAAATTTAATTGTGTGAATAAATTACAATAAAAGGAAACAATTAATCTATAAGGTAAGTTAAGCAAATGGAAGTTATGGACATCCAAAATTCAAATAATATTTTATAATACTCCCAATTGGATGTCCATTAATAAGAATATGCCTCATTAAAATCTTATAAGGAAAAATCTTATAGAAAATAACTAGTAAAGGAAAAAGAGTACATTTCTTATATAATACACATATGAAGCTGCTGCATTAAAACCTTGCTAGAAAAATCCAATGAAAGAAAACCTTAGTCAAGAAAAAGAGTATAACACTTATTTCTCCCCCTCATAAAAACATCACTTCAAATCTCTAAGTTAACTCATTCCAACGCCTTACATCAACCTTTCAAATGATGCAGTAGATAAAGTTTTTGTGAATAAATCTATTAGATTATCACTTAATAGTATTTATCTTAATAGTATTTATTGAACATTGATTTTTTCACTTTTATCAAAATCATGCGTGAAAAAGAACTTAGGAAAAATATGTTTTGTCTGATTTACTTTAATGTAACCTCCTTTTAATTATGCTATATATGCTGCATTGTCTTCATATAATACTGTAGAAGTTCTTTTGCTGACAGATAAACTACTTGTTTTTCGAATGTATTGTGCTATTTGCATCAACTATATGCATTCTTGACTTGGTTCGTGAATTGCAATTATTTTAGAATGATTTGAAGATGTGACGGTCAAAGTTTATTTAGTTAATCGATATAAAATAACAGTTTCACCACTTATAAAAACATAACATATTTGAGATCAAGCTTAATATGAGTCAGATAAAAATCTTATATTAGCAAAACCAATTAGTTTTGGTGTAGATTTTTTGAATAAAATAGTTCCAAATCAATTGTTCCTCGGCGATTAAAAAAAAGACATGTTTAACTTCATTCCAATATTTTTGTATTGGAGAAGAACCATATCTTGCCAATAAACTACTAAAAATGTTATATTAGGTCGTGTAGTATTAGCTAGATATAGTAATGCACCAATTGCACTTATGTATGGTACTTTAGGACTAAGAATTTCTTTTCCATTTTATTGAGGTCGAAAATGATATATTTTTTTTATATCAAGTAACCTCACAACCATTAGTGTACTCAATTAATGTGCTTTATCCTTATAAAATATTGTAAGAACCTTTTCTATGTAAGCTGATTAATATACTAAGATCCCATCAACTAAATGTTCAATTTGTAAACCAACACAAAATTTTATTTTTCTAAGATTTTTCATTTCAAACTCATACTTTAAATAATTAACTGCGCTTGCAAGCTCTTCAAATGTTCCAATAATATTTAAATTATTAACATATACAACAATCATAACAAATCCATATTCTAATTTCTTTATAAAAACATATGGGTAGATATGATCATTTTTATATCATTTTTTCAACAGATATTTACTTAGACGATTGTACCACGTTTGTCTTGATTTTTTTAAACTATATATTGATTTTTGTAACTTGATAGATTAAGCATCTCAGGATTTTGTGTTTTGTAATTTAGGTATCTTAAATCTTTCAAGGATTTTTATATAGATATCACTATTAAAATTACTATATAAGTAAGTCGTAACAACATTCATAAGATACACATCAAGTCTTTCACGTATTGTAAAACTTATAAGGTATCGAAAAATTTTTGCATCCATCATAGGAGAATATGTTTGTTCATAATCAATATCAGACCTTTATGCAAATTCTTGATATATAACTTCATTATTTTCATTTCTTTATCGCATAAATACCCATTTATATCCAATGGGTTTCACACCTTCAGGTGTTTGAGTTATTGGCTTGAAAACTTTACGTTTATTAAGTGAATTTAATTCAGCCTGTATTGCGCATTTCCATTTTGGCCAATCATATATATTTTGACATTCTTCAATTACTTTTGGCTCTAGATCCTCATTTTCCTCCATAATACCAGTTGCTACATTATTAGCAAAAATGTTATCGACGACTATTTTCTTTCGGTTCCATCTTTTTTTTTTATAACGACATAGCTTATTTATATCACTTAATTATTATCATTTTCAGATACTTGAATCTCTTATGGAGATTTATTTATTGTTATGTCAATAGACTCTTTAAGAGTTTCTACCTTCTCAATTAGGTCATTTTGTTGACTACCTCATTTTCTTTTTCTAGGAATTTTATCTTTGGAACCAATTGATCTACCACATTTTAGGCACGCTATAGACTCATTAGCAGCAGCAAGTTGTCTTACCGGGACATCAATTCGAGTAGGAGTATTTGTAGCTAGTATATATGATTTAATCACTATTTTGAAGTCAGTAAATGCATTAGACAATTGATTTGTTAAATATTGTAAATATTCTTTATATTTCTTGCTCACATTGATCGGTACGATGATCTAGATGTATTAAAGATTATGCATTCCATATAATTTCATGAACTAACTGTTTTGTTTCTCCCCCTAAAGATTATGCATTCCCACTACGTACCGTGTTGTAAATAAATTACCAGTTAATGGTTGAAGATACTTAATGATGGAAGGATATTCAAATCCAACATATATTCCCAACCTTTTTTGAGGTCCCATTTTAGTGTATTGTGGTGGAGCAATAGGAATATAAACCGCATATCAAAAAAATTCTTAAATGGAAAATATTTGGTTCTTGACCATAAACCAATTATAATGGGGAGAACTTATGATATGATGTTGACCTAATGCGTATCAGTGTTGTTGCATGCAAAATAACATGTCCTCAAGCCGAGATGGAGAGTTTTATTCTCATAAGTAATGATCTTGCTTTTAATTAGAAGCATTTAATACATGATTCTGTAAGACCATTTTATATATGAACATAGGCAACATGCCTTTCAATAATTATCCTAACTGACATACAATAATCAATAAAAACTTGGAATGTAAATTCACATGCATTATCAAGACATATAGACTTGATTAAATAATTTGGAAATTGTGCACAGAATTTAATTATTTTAGCAAGCAATTTTCGCAAATGTTAGGTTGCGAGTTGATAATAAATACACATGTGACCATCGTGTAGATACATCTATCATTACCATAAAATATTTAAATATTCCACATGGTAGATTAATGGGCTCATATATATTATCTTGAATTCTTTCCAGGAATGCAGAGATTATAATCCAACTTTTGCTAATGGAAGGTTGAACTATCAATTTGCCTTAAGAATAAGTAGTACATGAGAATTTATTTAATTTAAGAATCTTCTGGTTCTTTAACAGATATCCATTTGAATTCTCAATTATTCTACGCATCACAGTTGCTTTGGGATGATCCAATCGATCATGCCAAATAGTAAAAATATTTCTATTAATGAACTTCTGGTTCATTATTGCATGTACTAATTCTGGTATAGTACAAACATAAAGATAACGCAGACAATTTTTCTAAAATTGTTTTTTAATTTGAGACTATTGATATAATATAAAGATATTCTACACCATTGTGATTACAAGTCTTAATATAATATCCATTATGATGTATATCTTTAAAACTTAGCATATTTTTCTTTGATTTAGTTGATAATAATGCATTCTCATTTGTAAATCTCGTTCCATTATTTAAGGTGATATGAGCTCTTTCGGAGCCTTTTATCAAGTTTGCTAAACTTGATATTGTACTAACATTTTCTTTCTTCATAATATTTTTTTTTTCTCAATATAGCATGCGTCGTTGCACTATCTACTAAGCATATAACTTCATCATTAAACGTGAAATTTCTCAATGAATGAGAAACATCCATATTTATTAAGAAAAACAAATAAATTGCAATAGATAATTATAATCATATAAATTAAAATATTGTATTTAAGCACACAAATAAAATTTTTGTCATAAACTTTCTTCTATAATATGGATATTTCATTTTTTTTATTTTAGGCATTTTCATGAATCAGTCTTTTAACTATCTTAAAAAAAATGAGTAACATCTAAGTGTGTATTTTCCAATCATTCAAAAACAAGTCATCATCTTGGTATACATGTACAACTTGATAATGATATTTTCTGATAGTGATGTACATGTGTAATAATCATATTTTCTCATTATCAAATTTTACATGTATACCAAGATGATAACTTGTTTTTGAATGATTGGGCAAGACATACTTAGATGTTGCACATTTTTTTAAGATAGTGAGAAGATTGATTCATGAAAATGGCCAAAATAAAAAAAATAAAGCATCCATATTATGGAAGAAAGTTTATGACAGTTTATTTTTGCGTACTTAGATACAATATTTTAATTTATTTGATTATATTATTTTAATATTATTATCTTTTTAAATTTGTGTGATCAAATAATATATTATATCTTTATCATTACTTATTGCAGTTTATTTGTTTTTCTTAAGAAATATAGATATTTTTCACTTATCGAGAACTTTCAAGAATAATGACAAAGATACATGCTTAGCAGACAGTGCAATGACATATACAATATTGACAAATAAAAAAATATTTTTCTAGTTTGACTATGATAAAAGAAAATATTAGTACAATATTAGATTTATCAAACTTGATATAAAACTCCACAAGAGTCCACATCCTCTTAAATAATAGATGAAATTTACAATTAATAATGCATTATTATCAACTAAATCAAAGAGAAATATGCTAAGTTTTCAAGATATACATCATAACGGGTACCATATTAAGACCTGTAATTACAATGATGTAGAATATATGTACATTATATCAATAGTCTCAAATAAAAAACGAATTTTGGAAAGGTTACTCACATTATCTTCTAGTTTGTATTATACTTGAATTGGTACATGTAATAATGAACCATAATGTAGTATCCCTAGGCAAATCTCACATGGGCAAAACACAGGAGAGATTTTGGGCTGAATGTAAAGGAAAGAACTCAAGCATAGAGATGTGCTTGCTAGAGGTGCTTCATATTGAATCCCATATTAGTAAGATTAGGAAGGAAAGAAAGGTTTATAAACCTATGAACTAACTACTAGTGATAACCTAGGTTAACCATTTTAGGTTGTGTGGTTTGGCCAATTATAGATTATCATAGTACAGTTGGGCATAGGCTGTTACATAGAAGTTTATTAATAGAAATATTTTTACTATTTGGCATGATCGGTTGGGTCATCCTAAATCATATGTGATGTGTAGAATAATTGAGAATTCAAATGTATATCCGTTAAAGAACCAGAAAATTCTTCAATTAAATGAATTCTCATGTGCTGCTTGTTATCAAGGCAAATTGATAGTTCGACCTTCCATTAGTAGCAGTCGGATTAGAATCCTCTGCATTTCTGGAAAAAAATTCAAGGTGATATATATGGGCCCATTAATCTACCATGTAGACCATTTAAATATTTTATGGTAATGATAGATGCGTCTAAATGATTGTCACATGTGTACTTATTATCAATTCCCTATTTGGTGTTTGCGAGATTGCTAGCTCAAATAATCAAATTGCATGCACAATTTCTAGATTATTCAATCAAATGTATACGTCTTAAAAATGCAAGTGAATTTACATCCCAAGCTTTTATTGATTATTGTATGTCAGTTGGGATAATTGTTGAAAGGCCTATTGCCTATGTTCATACATAAAATTGTCTTGTAGAATCATTTATTAAACACCTCTAGTTAATAGCAAGATAATTACTTATAAGAACAAAACTCTCCATTTCGGTTTGGAGACATGCTATTTTGCATGTAGCAGCACTGATACGCATTAGGCCAATATCATGTCATTAGTTCTCCCCGTTGCAATTGGCTTATGGTTAGGAGCCAAATATTTTCCATTTAAGAATTTTTAAATGTGTGGTGTATGTTCCTATTGCTCCACCACAATGCCCTAAAATGAGACCTCAAAGAAGATTGAGAATATATGTTGGATTTGAATCTCCTACCATTAAGTATCTTGATAATTTATCTACAGTACGGTATGCAAATTGTCATTTTATTGAGACAATTTTCCTAACATTAGGAGAGAAACAAAGTAGTTGGATCATGAAATAATGTAGAATACATTATCTTTAACACATCTAGATCTTCGTACTAATCAATTTGAGTAAGAAACATAAAAAATAATACATTTACAAAATTTCACAAATCAATTACTTGATGCATTTATTGACCTTAAAAGGGTAACTAAATCACATATACTAGCTGCAAACACTCTTGCTCGAATTGATATCCCCGTAGGACAACTTGCTACAGCTAATGAGTCTAAAGCACGCTTGAAGCGTGGTAGACCAATCGGTTGTAAGGATAAAATTCCTAGAAAAAGAAAAGGAAATAGTCAATAAGATGACTTAATTGAGGAAGCAGAAACTCTTGAAGAGTCTATTGACATAACAATAAATAAATGCCTAAAAGAGATTTAGGTACCTGAAAATGATAATAATGAAGAGATCTCAATAAGTTATGTCCTTATAAGAAAAAGATGGAACCAGAAGAAAATAGTTATCGACGACATCGTTGCTTAAAATGTAGCAATTGATATTATGAAAGAAAATGAGGGTCTAGAGCCAAAAACAATTAAGAATGTCAAAATATATATGATTGGTTGAAAATAAAAAGACAATTATAAGGCTATATTGGATTCACTTAATAAATATAAAGTATTTGGGCTAATAGTTTGAACACCTGAAGTGTGAAGCTTGTGAAATACGAATGAATATTTGTGCAAAAATAAAATAAAAATAATGAATTTGTAAGATATAAAGTGAGACTTGAAGCAAAAGAATTTTCACAAGGCCTGATATTGATCATGAACAAATATATTTTCTTGTGGTGGATGCAATAATTTTTTGATGCCTTATAAGTCTTACGATGCATGAAAGACTTGATATGCATCTTATGGAAGTTATTATGGCCAATTTATATGGTGATTTTGATAGCGCTATCCATATGAAAATCCTTGAAAGATTTAAGATGCATGAATTACAAAATTCAAAATCTCAAAAGGTCTATTCTATCAAGTTACAAAGATCATTATATAACCTAAAACAAACTAGATGAATGTAGTACAATCGTCTAAGTAAATATTCATTGAAAAAAAGATACAAAAAATGATCATATTTGTCCATTATTTATATATTATTAAAGCTCCTGAGAAGCTTGCCATGATAATTGATTATTTGAAGCATGAATTTGAAATGAAAGATTCCAGAAAAATAAGATTTTATATTGGTCTACAAATTAGGCATTTAGCTGGTGGGATCTTAATGCTTATATAGAAGAAGTTCTTAAAAGATTTTATATGGATGGAACACATCTTCTGAATACACCAATCATTGTGGTCATTTTTGACCTTGAAAGGGTGGAGAAAAAATTCTTGGTCTAGAAGTACCATATCTAAGTGTAATTGGTGTAATACTATATCTTGCTAATACTATATCTTGCTAATACTATACAACCTGATATAACATTTTTGGAAAGTTTATTGGCAAGACATAGTTCTTCTTCAACATGAAGACATTGTAATAGAGTTAAACAAGCATTTCGTTATCTCTGAGGAACAATTGATTTGAAACTGTTTTATTCAAATAAATTTATATTGAAACTACTTTATTATGCTGATATAAGATTTTTATCTGGCCTACATAAAGCTCGATCTCAAACCGGTTATGTTTTTATAACTGATGAAACTGCTATTTCATGGCGATCAACTAAACAAACTTTGACTACCACATCTTCAAATTATACTAAAATAATTACAATTTATGAAGCAAGTCGGGAATGCGTATGGTTGATGTAAATTATGCAACACACTCAAGAAATAAGAAGTTTATCTGTCACAAAAGAACTCCTACAGTATTATATAAAGACAGTGTAGCATGTATAGCATAGTTCAAAAGATACTATATTAAAGGAGAACAAAAAATATCTGTTTCTCCTAAGTTCGTCACACACAATCTTGATAAAAATGGACAAATCGATATTCAATAAATATGATCAAGTGATAATATAATAGATTTATTCAGAAAAGTTTGACTACTACAACATTTGAAAAGTTGGTGCGAGACATTGGAATGCGTCGACTTAGAGAATTGAAGTAATGTTTTTATGGGGGGAGAAATATGTGTTGTACTCTTTTTTTTGACTAAGATTTTGTCCCACTGGATTTTTCTAGCAATGTTTTTTACGAGACAGATTCGTATGTGTATTATATAAAAAATGTACTTTTTTTTCACTAGATTTTTTCTCATAGAGTTTTTCCTAATAAAGTTTTAACGGGATATATTCGTGTTAATGGATATCCAAGAATGAGTGTTATGAAATATTATTTGAATTTTGAATGTCCATAACTCCCATTTGCATAATATTCCTTGTAGATTAATTGTCTTTTTTTATCGTAATTTATTCATAGAATTAAATTTGTAACTTATGACTTTTGAATGCCCATCAATTAGCCTATAACTAGTACCAAAAATATTATATGTAGCGATTGTATAAAAAACTGCTACGTGGCAATTTAGTAAATAATTTAAAATTTTTTTGAATATATGTAGCGTTTATTATGAAAGAACCGCTGCGTAGAATAGAATGAATGCAAAATTGCAAATTACTTGTTGGGATTAAGAGTACTTATCGTTGATTTTGCCTTCTAATTTAAACAAGGTCAATTTCATGTCTTTGTCATAATGATTTATTGCTTTGACAACACAGAAGCTGAGTTTAAAGTTTATAAGTTATGACTTAACTAAAAACTTATTAGATATCCATGTGCTTATGTTTTGTTAATCCTCTGGGGGAAATTTTGTTTTTTCTCCCCTTTTCTTATACCGAGTTTCATGGTTGCATCATATTGCTGAGGGGTTTAGCACTACAATTAATGTTGTTTTATTCGCTTAATTCTTAATGGTTGAATTGTCATTTGTCAATAATCTTCTTGCAACATCAGTTGCAAGTTAGTTGGAGGGAGAAAGAGACAAATGTTGATATCTGGTTTTACATTTTACACGTCATTCATTGAAGATTCCTAAGCTGGTATCAAGATATCTCCATAAGATAATAATTATTACGGGCAGAATGAAAGATTAGTGACATTGACTGGAAGTTTAGAGCAACAGATGCGAGCAATTGATCTCATTTTGTCCAAATTATTTGAAGATCCTCATTACTGACAGACTATGAATTCCCCATTTCCATATTCAGGTCTGTCTCTTGCCATTAGCATATCAATCATTCTTTTGTTTTTGCTCTAATTGCTTTTAATTATACTACATTGATGTGGAACAGATTTAGATTGATTTTTCCTCATTAGCTCTATCATGGCTTATGGTTTGGAATTAGGATAATTTATGGGGAATGTTTTGGATTTGCAATCAAATGGGGAGTTGATTAGCTTTGGTTTTGATCCAAAATATTAAGAAGCAGCAGGTGGAGAAAATGAGAGAATAGACAACAACAGAGTAGTCAAATTGGATATCGTATATTTCCTTATGAAAAAGCCTAGAAAAATAACAATATTGTCACATGCATATAATGGGATTTGAATAAATGAAAGTTTTGATTATTTGCTAGAGATTACAACTTTAAATATTAAAATAAAACCATTTAATTAAAAACTAAATGGCTGCAAATGTACAAAAAAGTTTGGCATGCAGAGGAAGTGCAAGATATGTCATATATCTTAAATTTTGATTAGAAAATTGCCCTCTTATATTATTCAATCAATTTATTTTTTTTCTCTTTTCTAAGGTACTGTCATTAGCTATTATTGGTTCTCTTACTAGTTTGTAAATATGTGTTTGGATCCAAAATGAAATTCATTAATTCAAATCAATTTGTTCAACTTGCTCTAGTATTATCCTTATTTTTTTCCTTTTGTATCTGAAAAGCATGGTAGATTGTGAAAGAATACCATAACAAGGCATTCTAAGGAAAAGAAAAGGATAATGCACGTTAATTTGGTGGTTGAGAAATTATATTGCATTGGCTGTGACATATGTATCGTTAGCAGTCATCGAACTTAAATATTTATATATTTGATAACATTAAAAACTCCTTACTAGTAAATATCCAGGAGAATACAAAGCCTAAACAATTATATTGTATTGTCCTTTGGAAGTTTTAAACATGGTTACATAGCCAGGGAAAATCATCAGTCTACAGGATGGAGATTATTCCTTGTGCATAGGGGTGAGAAAAACCGAACCGAACCGAAACCGAAAATTGAACCGAACCAATTTCGATTCGGTATAATCTGTACAGTTATTTTGGTTCAGTTTTTTATATATTAATCGGTTTGGTTCTATTTAAAAAGTCACAAAATCGAAATAATTGAACCAAATCGAACCTATATTAAAAAAATATTTTTATACATATATATATATATATAATTTACTAAATATTAAAATATATAATTATATATTATATATTATAATATTTATATATTAATAAATTATATGTTATTTAATATATTATATTATATTATATTTAATTATGTTATATGTTATATATAAAACCGAATTAACCAAACCGAACTAATTTCTTCGGTTCGGTTAGATTCGGCTTTAATCTTTAGTTCAATTCAGTTTATAACTTTTCAAAAATTCAGTTTTCGGTTCAATTTTGAACCGAACCGATTGATTGCACACACCTACTTGTGCATTTGTTTGTTTGTACTTTTCTTAAATTAAATAATTCTTCTAACATTTTTGTTTCTTCACTTACATTATCAATTAAAAACATGATTTTTTCTTTTCTCAAACCAAAAGATTTGGTACTCTAAAGATTTCAGCACTATATATGAAGTTCTTGTTTGAAATTAGTCGGTGATGTCAACAAGTCAATAATTGAGATACTCTGTTGCACCTGGTGGTGTAGCTTTTTAATTGTAATCTTCTATTTTATTCTTTTGGCATAATATATAAACAAATCTTTGAACTTGCACAAAAACTTTGCTTTATCAATTAAAAATATGATCTCTCTCTTTTTTCAAATGAAAAGATTTGGTACTTCTCAAGATTTCAGTACTCTATATGAAGATCTTGTTTGAAATTAGTTAGTATGATGTCAACATTTGAGATACTCTACTGCTTCTTGTTGTGTTTTGAAACTTTTTGTTAGGAACCAAAAATCCTTTTCCTAAGTTATTTAGATTGATTTCTTTATGGGTTAATAATTCGTGTATTTGATCATTTTTGTTACTTTTTCTATTTTTTTAAGTGTCTTCAACAAAAAGGAAGAGTAGAATATGGATACTTTATAACGAAATATATGTACGATATTGTCACAAAGTATAACTGTACGACGACATTGCTAAAGGTACTAAGTCATTTCATAGTCCATATTTAAATATGAAATATTATTTTTATTATGCATTGTGTCTATATATATATATATATATTGTATGTTTGATTTGTTTTGTAGGTTTGTAAAAAAGAATCATATAGCTAACAAGAAATTGTTGAAATTCGGGATTTGCAGTCTAACTACTTTGTAAGAGAATGTATATAAAGACAATTATATATAATCTTGTGTTGTTAAAAAGTATATATTGTTGAATATTTGTTGGTTATTATTGAGCATTTTGAGATTAATTATGAAGTATTTGAGAGTAGCTTGTATGTATAGTTTTTGCTATAGGTATTAGCTATAGTTATGTTAGATATGTATATTTGAGTCTTTTTGTTTAATATTATTGTCATCGAGGCTTGATTGAGATATATATGAAGTAGGAATATATAATTATATGGTATGGTTGAAATATATACGAAATATTTTTTTTTTTAAAAAAAACACTATAGGCAACGATTGTTTGTAAAAACCGCTGCATAATGTTAGTTCATATAAAGTTTTTTTTTTTTTTTAAGAAACCACTGCATAAACCTTAACTATCTACAGTGATTATTTGCAAACAACCGTTGCATATGACTTATATGTAGGTCACAATTACTATATATAACTCACTCTCATTTGTGATCCCTTCATATATGATACCTGAAAATCGCTGCATATAGTACTGCTTTGAAAAACAAATTATAAGTGAATATATTCTCTCAATTCTCTTATTCCTTTGTCCATTTACTATGTTTTTCATTCTTTAGTTACTTTTATTTATTTTTATAACATTCAATAAATTTTTCATTGATTAGAATTTAACAATAGGTCAGTTTAATTCCATGTCAAACTACGTTTTTGAAAATCGAATAAACCTTGCAATCGTGGTAGTCAAATATGTTTCCCCTTTTCCATAAAATCTTCAAGTTCATTACTACCTTGCAAATTCACAAGCTTTTACAGTTTCACTTAATATCACAAAATTCAGCGAAACCTTAAATTATTTAGCTAAGTGAACTTTAAATTAAATAAAATCATTGTTGGGAAATTGTGATTATGAGCCATTTTGAAAGGGTAATTCGAATGGATTCCACAACTCAGGCATATAAAAAGAGCAAGGATAGGAAAGTATTTTGGACCAGATTTTCTTATCTACATGCTAGAGGCAAAACTTCAAACTTATGATGAGGCTATAAACTTTTCAGAAAGTCTTTTATAGAAAGAGGCTATTAAAAGTGAGGTTGATTCCATCATGCAGAATTATATATGGGAATTAGCGGATTTACCTCCAGGGTATAAATCATTAGGACTAAGTGGATCTTCAAAAGGAAAATGAAGATAGATGGTTCGATTGATAAGTATAAAGCTAGGCTTGTGATTAAAGGTTACAGGTAAAAAAAAGCCTATATTATTTTGATACTTATTCCCCTATAACTAGAATCAATTCAATAAGAGTGATTATAGCAATTGCTGCATTGCACAATCTAGAAATACATCAAATGGATGTAAAAACAACTTTTCTAAATGGAGATTTAGATGAAAAGATCTACATGGTACAACCTGAAGGGTTTATTGTCTCAGGACAAGAAAAAAAGTATGTAGATTTGTTAAATCAATGTATAGTTTGAAGCAAGTGCCTAAACAGTGACATGAGAAATTTGATAGTACAATGCTATCTATTGGCTTCAAAATTAATGAGTATGATAAATGTGTTTATTTCAAAAACACGAGTGATGGTTATGTTATATTATGTTTATATGTTGATGACATACTCATTGTTGGTAGTAATGAAAAGATGGTCAAGTCTACCAAGGATATGTTAAACTCAAAGTTTGATATGAAAGATATGAGACTAGCGAATGTGAATTTAGGAATTAAAATTAGTAGAAAATTAGATGAGTTGACCTTGAGTCAAACTCATTATGTTGATAAAATACTTGGTAAATTCAACAAGGATGATACCAATATTGTTAGAACCCCATTGAACTTGAGCCTCCATCTATCAAAGAATAGAGGAGAGAATGTGTCTCAAGAAGAATATACGCATGTGATTGGCAGTTTGATGTACTTAATGAATTATACAAGACCATATATTGCTTATACAGTGAGTAAACTAAGTCGGTATACGTGTAATCTAGGGCTAGATCACTGGAAAGGAATTGAAAGAGTACTTAAGTACTTAAGGTATACTTATGATTATGGACAACTATATACCAGATATCCAATTGTACTACAAAGTTATAGTGATGCTAATTGGATTTCTGATATAAAAGATTCAAAATCCATTAGTGGTTATGTATTTACACTAACTGGTGCAGCTGTGGCTTAGAAATCTTTTAAACAAACTGTTATAGCCACATCCACGATGGAACCTGAGTTTATTGCATTAGACAAAAGTGCTGAAAAAGTTGAATGGCTACACCATTTCTTAGAAGATATTCCGAAATGGGAAAGTCCCAAGCCACCAATATGCATTCATTGTGATAGTCAATCTGCAATTGGAAAGGCACAGACTAACATAACAATGGTAAATCTAGACATATTTGTCATGGACATAATACCATTAGGCAGGTGTTCTCAACAAGGGTTATCACTGTTGATTATATAATATCAAAGGATAACATTGCAGATCCACTAACCAAAGATTTAAATCGTGAGCAAGTTGATAAATCATCAAGAGAAATAGGATTTAAACCCGTAAGAGTATAATAAGTCGATACAAAGGAAAACCCAACCTAGCTGACTAGAGATCCCAAGATCTAGGTGTTAAAGATGTGCCCAAAAGGCAATCACCTCAGGCATTTAGTACACACATTTATAAAGACATTCTTTCATTATATTAGTATTCATTTGCATATGAATTGATTTAGATCTTAAACTAATTAATGAAAGTCCATGATATGAAACATAGCATGAAGGAAATCATGATGAGATCATGATAATGAGATTCCTATCATGTATAATTATGTTAGTATCTAAATTATCCCTAATCATAGGTTTAATGAGATAGGACATTATTAATTCTGATAGACTAGCACATGTTATGCTCCTTGATTAAATCAAACAGTAGATATCATAAGCTGTGAACATAAGATGTTCAAAGTTAACATGTGGATGTTTGCTATGAGTGGTCAAGTACATTGGATGACCTGCTATTGAACGATCATATGGATTAACTATTCAAATGTCAATGATAGTCTCATCATAGCAATGACACAAGTATCCTTAGACTTGAGGTACTCAAGGATATCCTAGATACTGCTTTAACTCCATTTCATATTGCCTTATAGAGATCGCTCATAGGATGGTGATTAGGAACAACTTGAGGTATTCGAAGGTAACTGGGTAGCCAACAGAGGATTCACCACTATTGATAGAGGAAGTGTATACCTACAGCCGTTTGTCGGGATCATTACTTAGGAATCTCTGACCAGAGTGGAAATATCCTGAAGATGGTCTTCAGTGATATATATAATAGAGTCATGAGTCTTAACGACAAGATCTAACAGCACTTGGGCTAGGTGTGACATAGTCAGTCTAGCGGAAGCTGACACATAGTCCATACTCTGAACCGAGTGGGATATAGGATGCTGAAAGTACAAATTGCACATATTGTTGTCTATGGAAAGGTTCGTAGTCAAACTACTGACTTTTCGATCAATTGGGGGTCATGATGTATTTCTAGATACCGATCATGACTTGCTCGAATTAATTGTTAATTCGGGTGGCCAACATAACCGGAAACCTAATAGGACACACGCATTGGAAGTGTGAAGAATGAGTAAAATGGTCTTGGACGAAATTCAAAAATATGAGAAAATTATTTAGGGTCGGATTGTGATGGGATCACGGGAAAAACAATCCGGAAAAATTGCTTAAAGGAGTCACGGGTCTGTGCTGGCCACTGGCCTACCACGGGCGTAGGCAGCGTGCATTTTGGCCAATTTGGTGTAAAATTGGCCTCTAAACCTATTTTGGTAATTTTTCCAACCCTAAGATGTTTGAAAACACTTATTCATCAGAAAAAACTGATGAGCCACCATAAAAAAATTAATAGTTAATTTTCTTAGAAATTCTCTCAAAGAACATACACTATGCTAGCACATTGTGTGTATTCAAACCATCACCCTTGTGGTTTCTTTCTTCCATTTCTGCGTTGATTATCATTAGAGACAATTCAAAATTAGATTGTTGTGGTTTGTTATAACTCAACAAAAAGAAAATTTGAAAAATTGGTTCAAGAAATTAAAAGCGTATTTTCTAACTAGTTTTAATGGCACAAGTAGAATCATTTTATTCGGATTTTGAAAAATTTTATTTTCCGCAGTATTTTATGAATGTAATTCATTCTCAAAATCTAATATTGGTATCAGAGCCCCCTTGTAACCATTAAAATTAATTTTAATTAAATGTGCAATTTAATTGTACGGTTTTGACATTTTTGGTTCTATTAGTTTGAAAAATTAAAATTAATTTGTAAAATTCGTTTTAATTATTTTTCTTTCTTTAATCTGATCATTTAATGATTAAGGAAGATTATTTTGAATGAAAAATAGTTTAAATGTGATTCAAATAATTAATTGTGAATTTATTACAATATTGTTAAAAATTGCATTACTAATTAACATGTGATGTTGTTTGGATTTTTTGATAGGGCCTTTTTTTTTTGCAATTTGATTATGGAAAAATTATTTAGATATATTGAGAATGTGTTTAAGCTTCTAGAAGGGTCCAATAATTAATTAAAATTTTTTTTAATTAATTTTACAAACAAATATCGAAATGAGACTGTTTTAGTGTACCCGATAAAATTGTTTTATTTAATCTTTTTGTATGTATTTATTTTAGTTCTAGTACTTTAAAATAATTTTTATATGATATTTGATATGTTATTTTAATGTTAAATGCATTACAAACTAATTTTGCTCAGATTTAAATTTCCAAATCAATTATAGATTGTAAATGAGTCGTTTTAAGTGTCTAGTGTATTGATTCGTTTGTCTTGATGATTTTGCTTGCTCCAAAATTATTTTGATGGACTTGAGCTAGCCTAAAGATACTTAGAATAATGATATAATATTCTGGAAATTTTGGGAATTTTTAGAAATTAATTTTAAATTAATTTAAGGTGAGAAAATTAATATCTAATATGACTAGAATATGGTATGTATGTTAGAATTAAATTATTTAATTTTTAACATCATAATAACCTAAATTTAAGGTGGATTAATTTTGAATTAATTTATGGAAATATGGAGTTTAATTAATTTGATTAAATATTTATTTCCATATTAAAATGACATGCCAAATTGAATTAACCGAACAATATAAGTAGACAATTTCGATTCAAGTGTTGAAACCGACTTTCAAATTTAGAATCCAAAATTGTCACTACCTTATTTATTTTTATTTTATGCATTAGAGAATGCATGCTAGGGTGTATGGAAAGATATGATAGATGATTATAGACTTAGGCCCAATGTGATTGAGCATGCATGATTAATTTTTATTTTATGGTTAATAGGGCCTGCATGTCCCTGCATCATTTTCTTTCTTATGTATTTTTTTTTCATCTCACTCCCTCAAATGTAAATTGAAGTTTTTCTATTTTGAAACATATAATTAGATTACATAAGATTAGGATAGAATGGAGATGTAAAGAAGCAAGAAGCAAAAGAGATTGTGCCATAAGCAAAAAGACTTAGAAATATGAATTTGATTTTAATTTTTGGGTTGCAATTCATGCATAAATCTAGGTGAGACCTAATCAATCTCTTTTTGGCTCAAGGGATTGATATTCATATGTCTATAATCATACCATATAGTTAGTGTAACTATCTTTATATATTCATATGATGAATGTATGATATATAGAAACATTCAATAATAACATAATGAGACTAAATTAACAAAATCACTCGTTAAATAAACAATTATATTTTACGCTTTCCATTAATGTGGGAAGAACCGGAGTTCTTCTAAAGTTAGAGTTGTTTTTTGTTTTTTCTTTTCATTTTTGTCCTTCATTCAATTAGTTAATTAATTATTTTATTTATTCATTTATTATTAATAATATTATTTTATTTCTTCTACATTTTTTTTGATGTATCTAGTCAATGCCAAAATTAATATCTACTCATATAGTCTACTTTAGTTAATTTGACTATGTCATATTTCATTTATTTCAATTTAATTATTTTATTTTTATTTCTAATACCTTGTCATTCTTATTTAAATTATAACTTGACACATGCGATTAATTCCTATCGCGATAAACCAACCAGTAGCAATTCTATCTCGTGAACATGTTTAAGCCAAAATACATATGTATGCATGTGTTTCATGTGAATGACATTTATAAAATGAACATGTTCAAATAGAATGCATGTGATAATGCATTTACGGATGGTTAAGAATGTTACAAAAAGAGATAGTTAAAGACAAAGGTTGGCTTTAACAAGACCTTTTACTTCATATATTATGCTTAAATCCATCGTGTTACTTTTAGCCATTGCTACTCATTGTGATGAGATTTTGCAAATGGATATGAAGATAGGTTTCATTATGGAAATCTGTCTTAAGATGTGTACATGACACAACCTAAGAGATTCATATCTAATGTTGGTGAAACAAGATGCAAAAATCCATTGATGGATTAGTGTAAACATCTGAGAGTTGAAATATCTAAATTGATGAGATAATCAAAGAGTTTGTTTTTCTCACAATATGTGGATGAAGCTTATGTTTTTCAAGAAGGTTAGTAGGAGTATAATAGTGTTCCTATTGAAGTATGTGGAAGACATACTGTTAATAGGAAACAATCTCTCATTTTAAGTTAGTCAATTTATTACTCTAAAATATTTCTCAAAGAAAGATTTTAAAAATAACCTACTAAAAGGGGATTAAGATCTAAAGAGATAGATCTAAGAGGTTACATAGTCTTTCTTAGTCTACATAACTAAGATGCTAAAGTGGTTAGTATGAAATAGTCCATGAGATATTCTTATGATCGAAAAAATTACTCTCTCTAAGCCTTTATGTCCAAAGGCATAAGATAAATGGATGAGCCCGAGTGACGCTCCATAAGTTTCGGCTATTGGAAGCACTTTGTGTTATGCTATGTACTAGGACCAATGGATATCAAGCTCTGAGTGTCATGAGTGGATATTAATATGATCCCGTAAGAGTTTTATGGGTGACTATGAATGACATCCTTAAATACCTGAGAAGGATTAAGGATGTATTCTTAGTTTAAGGAGATAGTAAGCTTAAGGTAAGTAGGATTATGGATGCCAGCATCCAATTCGACAAGATTAACTCAAAACCCTAGTCGTGCTATGTATTCGCATTAAATAATTGTCCAGTCAATTAGAACAATTCCAAATAGATGATTACTGCAGATTCCACAACTGAAAGTACATTACAGCTTTCAAGGCAACTAAGGAAGCAATTTGGATAAGGGAATTCATCGCAAAGTTAGAATTGATTCCTAGTACTGTAAATCCAATATGATTGGAATAATAATAGTCATTGCATGTGCAAAGGAATCATGGTCTCATCAAAAGGTCTAAACATATACTCAATGTTATCAATTAATTAGAAAAATCAATGGTAGATGTGATGTAATGAGAAAAAGAGTTCCCACTGATTAGAAAGTATATGATTGAGTCATTAGAACAAAACCCTAAATGGAATATGATAGTCATATTCTCGCCTATGGTGTAATGTACAATGGCGATTAGCTTTAGTGCAAATAGGAGATTGTTAGAAATGTGCCCAAAAGGCAATCGTCTTAGGCACTCAGTACATATATTCATAAAAGTATTCTTTCATTATATTAGTATTCATTTGCATATGAATTGATATAGATCTTAAACTAATTAATGAAAGTTCATGATATTAAACATAGAATGAAGGAAATCATGATGGGATCATGATAATGAGATTTATATCATGTGTAATTATATTAGTATCTAAATTATCCTGGTCATAGGATTAATGAGATGGGACATTATTAATCCAGGCATACTAGCACATATTATACTCCTTAATTAGATCAAGTAGTAGATCTCATAAGATATGAACATGAGATGTTCAAAGTTAACATATGGATGTTTGCTATGAATAGTCAAGTACATTAGATGACCTGTTATAAGACAATCATATGGATTATCTATTCAAATATCAGTGATAGTCTCATCATAGCAATGACGTAAGTATTCTTAGACTTGAGGTACTAAATGATATCTTAGATACTGATTATGTGCTTTGACTCCATTCCTTATTGCCTCAAAGAGGTCACTCATAGGGTGGTAATTGGGTACAGCTTGAGGTATTCAAAGGTAATTGGGTAGCCAACAAATGATTTACCGCTTTTGATAGAGGGAGTGTATACCCATAGCCTCTTGTCAGGATCATTACTCGAGAATCTCTGGCCAGAGTGAAACATCCTGAAGATGGTCTTCAGTGACATGTCTAATAGAGTAATGAGTCTCAATGACAAGAACTAACATCACTTGGGCTAGGTGTGATGTAGTCAGTATAGCGGGAGCTGACACATAGTCCATGCTCTGAACCGAGTGGGGTATAGGATGGTGATAGTACGAATTGCACATATTGTTGTCTATGGAAAGGTTCATAATCAAACTATTGACTTTTATGTCAATTGGGGGTCATGATGTATTGCTAGATACCGCTCATAACTTGCTCAAATTAATTGTTAATTCAGGTGGCCAATATAAGCGGGAACCTAATAGTTCACAAGCATTGGAAGTATAAAGAATGAGTAAAATGATCTTGGATGAGATCCAAAAATATGTTAAAATTATTTAGAGTTAGATTGTGATGGGATCACTAGAAAAAAAATTCCGAAAAAATTGCTCAGGAGGAGTCACCGACCCGTGCTATCCACTAGCCTGGAACGGACCCGTGGGAAGCTAGTGCATGTGTGCTGGGTAAGCCTAGTGTGCAGGCAGCATGCATTTTGGCCAATTTGGCATAAAATGCCAAATTAGCCCCTAAACCTATTTTAGTAATTTTTCAAACTCTAAGGTGTTTGGAAACACCTATAAATAATAATTTTCATCAGAAAAAAACTGATAAGCCATCATAGAAAATTAATACTTAATTTTCATAGAAATTCTCTCAAAGAACATACAATATACTAGCACATTGTGTGTTTTCAAACCATCATCCTTGTGGTTTCTTTCTTCCATTTCCGTGTGGATTATCTTTAGAGACAAGCCAAAGTTCGATTGTTGTGGTTTGCTACAACCCAACAAGAAGGAAATTTGAAAAAATTGGTTCATGAAATTAAAGGGTATAATTTCTAACTATTTTTAATTGAATTAGTTTTAATAGCATAAGTAGAATCCTTTTATTCGGGTTTTGAAAAATTTTATTTTTCGTAGCATTTTATAAATGTGATTCATTCTTAAAACCCAACACTAGGTTCAATGGGACAACCTAATTGTAAAGACATGGAAATATCACTGTAGGGGATAAATTAGTGAAGATTAAAAATGAGG
The DNA here is from genome assembly GCA_949630135.1 of Balakata baccata. NCBI lineage: Eukaryota > Viridiplantae > Streptophyta > Magnoliopsida > Malpighiales > Euphorbiaceae > Balakata > Balakata baccata. The sequence goes on along the minus strand of CATIWF010236982.1, from coordinate 5,275 downwards.
TTAAGCTATGCTTTTAATGATACATTTATGTAAGGTATAACCTATGTGGGAGTGAAGTGGGGCCACTTCAATGGAGAAGGTGTTACATTCAATTCTCCAAAACTCTCACAAAACCAAACAGATGTTCATGGCCAAAATGAATATAACAATGAGAACTGAATTGTATCAAGAAAGATTTATATGTGGAGTATATCATATTTAATCAAGTAACTGAATAGTTCAATGACATCATATCAACTGGATAATGGGTAAATTAAGTATATTTTCATAAGGGAAGGTCAAATGGTAACACCTACCTACCTATCATGTAGTAGGGCTTTGTTCGTCATATTTTTTTGCCCAATTTTATTCAAGTGGGGGATTGTTGGAAAAATTGTGATGATGAGCCATTTTGATAGGGTAATTCGGGTGAGTCCCATAACTCAGTTTTAGGAGAAAGACCTAGATATGTGTTCCTTGACATGAGAACTATGAATTAATATATTCATATGCTCAAAATGGAGAATATGTGAATAGAAATTGAAGTTCAAAGTAAGCTCATTGCCAAAGAGATATAAAGAGGAAAAGTGAAAGTAGAAGTTATCCCACATTACTAAAATATAAAGTTGGACTTGTGTTTATATAGTAAGATACATTCTTAAATGCGTAAGAAAATAGAGCATGGAAGGCTCTCTTTTGAGCATTTAGGCACAAGGGGGATACAAATCCATGGTTCGGGATAGGCCCGATATATAGGTGCACATCTGCGTACACGAATGTCAGGCCGAAATCCCATGGTCCGGACCAAGCCTAATTTTTATATTTTTTTATTTCTGAAAATTGAAGGACACAACGATATGCCCGTGTCGTTTGATATGACCAAGTGTCTGGTATGCCCATGTCATTTTACACGACCATGCTTCTAATATGCCAGTATAGATTCCACACATCGTGTCGTTGTGCTGTAGTGTATGCATGGCTAATCCACACACCCGTGTCATTTGTTTTTCATATTGGTCTTTTAAGTTTCTTTCTTTTGGAATTTCATTTTCTGATATTTTAAAGATTAAATTCACTATTATTTGAGTGTTACAAAGGCATTATTGGCAGCCTTTAAAGAGATTAATCACAATTACTCTCATGTCTCCTCTATCTAATATAAATAAGAGTTCCTGGTTTTTTGTTAAGGTGTTGGGTTTTTGCTCTTTTTGGAAAAATCTTCTCCTTTTTCTTCTTAAAGTGATAGAAAGAGTGACATATAATCAATTCTCTGTAAGTGGGTGTTGTGTATTCAACATCTACTTGATATCTATTGTATCCTGGGAGACAAACGTTAGTTTTCCTAAACACCGTTGGTAGGGGGCGAATTTGTCTTAAGGACATTGTATAAAGCGCAAGCCTCAGATTTCTTCTACCTTCATCTTATATTTTATTCGAATATTGAATTAACCATACTCCTAGTTTTGTAACAATCTTAAGACAAATTTCATTTTTGTTAATTCGTTATTCGGATTTATTAATTCTTGGAATTAATATTGTTTGTTTATTGTTTTAATGAAATAGACAACACAGTATCTGCTACCAATGTTCAAGATGGTTTCCAGCTATCGACTTCTGCTGCTCGAGTTATCTCTCCAGTTGTGCTTGTAACGATACCTGTGAACCATGGAGAGAAACTAGAAAAATTCAATGAAATGAATTTCAAGAGGTGGCAGCAAAAAATATTGTTTTACTTGACTATCTTGGATCTTACACGATTCTTGGCTAAGGACGCTCCTATTCTTAAGGAGGATGAGTAAGATGTCCAAACAAGGATGGCTTATGACAGTTGGCATCATCCTGACTTTTTGTGTAGGAATTATGTCATGAATGGGCTTCATGATTCATTATACAATATGTATAGTGGAATCAAGAATGCTAAACAGTTATGGGAATCATTGGACCAGAAATATAAATTTGAGGATGCTGATGCCAAGAAATTTATAATAGGACGTTTCCTAAACTATAAAATGGTGGATTCCATGACTGTGATAAGTCAAGTTCAAGAGCTTCAAGTTATTCTTCATGATATTCATGCTGAAGGAATGAATTTGAGAGAAACCTTCCAAATGGCTATTATGATTGAAAAATTACCCCCTAACTGGAAGGATTTCAAAAATTACCTTAAGCACAAGTGAAAGGAAATGAATATTGAGGAGCTAGTTGTTAGACTTCGAATTGAAGAAGACAACAGAGGCTCAGAAAGAAGAGGGCTGAATTCTTCTAAGGCTAAGGTAAATATTGTCAAACATAGACAAAATACCAAAAAGAAAAAATTCAATGAGCCTAAAATGGGTCCCAAAGATGGAGTTTTTAAAAAAAATTCCCAGGCAAATGCTTTAATTATGACAAGATGGGTTATAAAGCTTCTGATTGTAAGCTCCCAAAGAAAAAAGGAGCAATTAAGCAAATCTCTTGCAAAATATTACTTAAGAGGTTTATGATATTAACCTTGCTGCTATGATATCAGAAGTGAATATGGTTGGGTTTAATCCAAAAGACTGGTGGATTGACACTGGTGCCATAAGGTACATATGCTCAAATCGTGAGATGTTCTCTACCTTTAAGCCGAATAGTGAGCAAAAATTGTTTATGAGCAATTCTGCCACTTTTGAAGTTCTTGGTGAAGGACAAGTGGTGCTAAAGATGACTTCTAGGAAGGAGCTGACTCTAAACAATGTTTTATATGTGCCTGATAAGGAGCTGACTCTAAATAATGTTTCATATGTGCCTGATATTCGCAAGAATTCGGTATCAGGTCCATTGTTGAATAAGCACGGGTTCAAAATGGTTTTTGAATAAGACAAAGTTTTTTTGTCTAAGGGTGGAATGTATATGGGCAGAGAGTATGCTATTGATAGGCTTTTTAAGCTTAATGTAATTGTTATTAAACGTAATAATGAAAGTACCTCTTCTGCTTGGCTCTTCCAATTTATAGCATGGTAGATTAGGACATGTTAATTATAATACCTTGAGAAGGTTAATTAAGTTGGATCACATACCTAATTTCCATATTGATATAAAACATAAATGTGAAGTTTCTGTTGAGGCAAAACTAACTAGATCATCCTTTCAAAATATTGAAAGAGAAAGTGAACCGCTTGATTTAATCCATAGTGATGTATGTAATTTAAAATTTATTCAAATAAGAGGTGGAAATAAATATTTTATCACATTTATGGATGATTGCACAAAATATTATTATATGTATTTGCTTAAGAGCAAAGATGAGGCTATAGAGAAATTTAAACTCTATAAAATTGAGGTTGAAAATCAACTCAATAGAAAAATTAAGGTTTTGAGAAGTGACCGTAGTGGTGAATATGTGATACCATTTGGTGAATTCTATACATACTATGGAATCATATATGAGACCATAGCACCGTATTTACCACAATCTAATGATGTGCTGAAAGGAAGAATCGTACCTTGAAAGAAATGATGAATGCAATGCCGATAAGTTCTAGGTTGCCACATAACATATGGGGGGAAGTCATATTGTTAGCTAATTACCTTTTAAACATAGTGCCCCATTGTAAGCAAGACAAAACTCCTTATGAATTATGGAAAGGGAGAAAATCATCTTATAAATATTTACGAGTATAGGGGTGTCTTGCTAAAGTGGCTGTTCCTATACCAAAGAAAGTGAAAATAGGGCCAAAATCAGTTGATTGCATTTTCATTAGTTATGCACATAATAGTAGTGCTTATTGGTTTCTAGTGCATAAATCGGGAATTCCAGATATTCATAAGAACACGATTATAGAATTAAGAAATATGTCGTTCTTTGAACATATATTTTCTTGTAAGAGTCTAGAAGAGATGAATTTATCCAAGCGACCTTTTAAGGTTATTATTGGAAATAGTCAAGATCAAGTTCATGATGAAAAACTTGGTATAGAGGATGAGCCTATTGAGATAGAGCTTAGACATAGTACAAGAGTAAGGACAAGAAAGTCTTTTAGAGCAAATTTTATGACCTACATGCTAAAGGCAGAACCTTAAACTTATAATGAGGCTTTCAACTCTTTAGAAGGTCTTTTATGAAAAGAGGTTATTAAGAGTGAGATTGATTCCATCATGCAGAATCATATATGGGAATTAGTGGATGCACCTCTAGGATGTAAACTATTAAGATCCAAGTGGATATTTAAAAGGAAAATGAAGGCAGATGGTTCGATTGAAAAGTATAAAGCTAGGCTTATGATTAAAGGTTACAGGCAAAAGGAATGCCTAGATTATTTTGATACTTATTCCCCTATAACCAGAATCAATTCAATAAGAATGATTATAGCAATTGCTGCGTTGCACAATCTAGAAATACATCAAATAGATGTAAAAACAACTTTTCTAAATGGAGATTTAGATGAAGAGATCTACATAATATAACCTGAAGGGTTCATTGTCTCAAGACAAGAAAAACAAGTATATAAATTGGTAAAATCATTGTATGGTTTGAGGCAAGCACCTAAACAATGGCATGAGAAATTTGATAGTGCAATGTTATCTAGTGGCTTTAAAATTAATGAGTGTGTGCTTATGTCAAAACATGAGTGATGGTTATGTAATATTATGTTTATATATTGATGACATGCTCATTGTTGGTAGTAATGAAAAGATGGTCAAGTCTACTAAGGATATGTTAAACTTAAAGTTTGATATGAAAGATATAGGACTAGCAAATGTGATTCTAGGAATTAAAATTACTAGAAGATCAGATGGGTTGACCTTGAGTTAAACTCATTATGTTGATAAAATACTTGGTAAATTCAATAAGGATGATACCAATATTGTTAGAACCCTATTGGACTTGAGCCTCCATCCATCAAAGAATAGATGGGAGAATGTGTCTCAAGCAGAATATACACATGTGATTGGCAATCTGATATACTTAATGAGTTGTACAAGACCAGATATTACTTATGCAGTGAGTAAACTGAGTCGATATACGAATAATCTAGGGCTAGATCACTGGAAAGGAATTGAAAGAGTATTTAAGTACTTAATGTTGGGTTTTGATCATGTATCACATACATATAACGCAGCGGAAAATAAAAATTTTCAAAACCCAAATCAAAGGATTTTACATGTGCCAATTAAAACTAATTTAACCAAAGAAATTTCAGAATTTATACCTTTATAATTTCTTGATTTTTCTTCAACATCTCACCTTGTTGGGTTGTAGCAAACCACAACAATCCAATCTTGGATTGTCTCTAACAATATCCACGCGAAGATGAGAGGATGAAACCACTAG
>CATIWF010236915.1:0-53859 GCA_949630135.1 Balakata baccata | reverse complement strand
TGAAAAACTTATGGGTTGGAGATGGGTTTAACCAAATTATTACTATGTATATGGCGCCCTTTATCCATTTCCATGTTTGCCATCAGATTGGTCGTTAAATGTTTTGGGAACAGATGGAAAATATTAATTAACAAATGATTGTCAAAAGAGCCAATTGTGTAATTTGATAAGGAAGTTAATTGAACATAACTTTAAGTTTTATCGTAATATGTTTAGGGATCATAATAACTAATAAGACTAGCCCAAAATTTAGGGCTACAACTGACAATTACTAGTTAATTCAGGTGGCATTATTACAATTGACAAACTTTTGTGATCTGGGCACATGTGTAAGTCCTTGGGCACAAATTATACGGTGGACTACAATTTATATTGTAATATGATCTAAATATATGTGAGAAGAGTAATATAAATACGATAATAATTTTATAAATAAAATAAACTTACATATATTCATTTATTGATATAGGTTTATTAGTTTATTAGTAAAATGTTATTTAGTTTATTAATAAATATTCATTTTATTTTAAAACAAAATCAATAGTTATTTTGTATTTTTTTCGTTTTTCAGATGCTATTTGTCTCGATTTGTTATTTTTCCAGTGCGTTTTGTCTCGATTTTTTGTTACATTTTGAGTTTTTTTGAAAATGATTAAATAAATTCATACCTACAAATCAAAACAAAAAAAATTTATTAAATTAAGTAAATAAAAAAATAAATTGAACTTGTATTAATATAAAAAATGAATCTTTATTAATAAACTAATAAATCTTTTTACTAATAAATTAATGAATCTTTATTAATAAACTAATGAATATTTATGTTGAACCTTGAAGGGCATTTCCGTCATTTTGATGATCACAAATAATTATGCAATGAGATTTAATTATTTTCAAGTGTTTAAGTCTTAAATAAATCGATTATAATATTTTAAGAGCTTTGGAAATCTACATTGGTTCAAAAACAACTTGAAAAGGAAGGTTTTACCGTTATGAGTCATGACCATGAAGGTTTTACCATTATGAGTCATGACCATAAAGGTTTGTGTCATGACCATGAAGATTATGCTTCACCATTAGGCTTCATGACCATGAAGAATTGTGTCATGACCATGAAAGATTACTTCATGACCGTGAAAAATGTGTCAAAATGGTCCAGTAACCGTTACGACTAGCCTTTACTATCATGTCAAGTATCACGGCCGTAAAGAGCATCCTTCGTGACCATGAAAGAATGTTTCATGGCCATGACAGTCGAGCGGAAAACTCATTTTCAAGTGCCAAAATGCTTCATAACAGTGCCAAAAATGCTTCATGACTGTGAATTTAGGTACATACATCATTAATGAGATAGTTCAATGAGCATAAACTCATTAAATACATCCCCAACGGCTACAATACTCAAATGGAGTATAAATACTTCACATTATGATGGTATGAGGTTAGAGAACATTTGATTAAGTGCATATTACTTCAAATTATCACTATGAATTAATTTTTTCAAGCTATATCTCTTTCTCTCACTTCAACTTTGTATTCTTCAAGAGCTCGAGTGTTCTTTGGGCTGTTGAGTGATTTCTTTCTTGCAATCAATAATGAGATTGAGTGTATTGGGTTGGGGATTGAAATACTTGTAAAGGTTTAAGTATGAGCCTTGGGTTAAAACACTTGAATAGCTTGTTTAAGCTTGTAAGGGTTTGATCTACACCTTGAAGTAGATTGTTAGTGGATTGAAACTCTCAACTGAGGTTGGGGAGAAGAGTAGGCTAAGAAGGCCGAACCTCTATAAATCTTTGTGTTCTCTTGCTTTTCCTTGTTCAATTTTTTAATCTCCCTTTCCATTCAAATTCACCAATTCATCCCCCCTCCCCCCTCTTGGTACTTATGGTATTTCATTTGGTATCAAAGCCAAGGTTTCCTTCATTGAAGACTTAATCATCTTGGAGTAAAGATCATGGCCTCCACAAGTCAAGTTCTCGATGTTCATGGACTAAGCTACACAAGACCTCTATTCTTTGATGGAACCAATTGTGCTTATTGGAAGAACAAGATGAAGATGTTCTTGGATAGTGAAGGTGTCAATCTTTAGGATATTATTGAAAAAAGGTGGACTTAACCTACGGGAAAGGATGAAAGTGGTAAGAAAGAGCCTCTTCAAAAGAGCAAATTGACTAAAGAGCAAATTGAGAAATAAGAAAGCCATCAACATTCTCTATTGTGCTTTGAATAGATAAGAATACAATGGAATTGAACATTTGAGGTCCGCAAAAAAAATTTGGAATGCTTTAAGAACAAAGCATGAGGGAACCAATCAAGTTAGAAGTAAGAAGCTCCAAATGCTTTGTAGGGAATATGAATTATTTGACATGAAGCCCAATAAAAAGGTAAGTGACATGTATAGTAGGCTCATCAAGCTTATAAACTCCATAAGGAAGCTTGGCAAAAATTATACTCTTGAAGAAATCAACAATAAAATTCTTGTGACCTTGCCTCAAAGATAATGGGAAGTAAGAATTTCTTCAGTTAAAGAATCTATTGATCTATTAAGGCTTCCAACGGATGAGTTATTGGGAAAGCTTCTCTTACATGAGATTAAAATGTCTCAAATCAAAAAAGATGAAAGACCAAGAGAGATAAGGGAATTGCTCTCAAAGCTAGCAAGGAGGCAAATGAGAGTGATTCAAGCGATGATGAATTGGTTATGATTTCTAGAAGAGTTAAGAACCTCATCATGAAGAAGAAGAGGGAGAAGGTCTTCAAGAAGCAAGACTTAAGCAAGAAAGATCATCTTATTTGCTATGAGTGCAACAAGCCCAGACACATTAAATTAGACTACCCAAGATTGAGGAAGTCCCACAAAAAAGACAAGAAGGACAAGAGGAAAATTTTAAAGCTACTTGGGATGACTCAAGTGACTCTAGTGATGAAGAATCAGACGATGAAGTTGCCAACCTCTGCTTTATGGCAATCGAAGAGCCTTCCACAAATGAGGTAACTCAAGAACTTATATTCTTAATGATAATGATTTGATGCATGTTATTGAAAAACTTATGCATAATTGTGAAAAATATTCTTTTAGAATTAATTCATTTAAAGATGTAGTTAAAACTTTAGAAGGAGAGCTTGAGAAATCAAGAACTTCTAATAAAGAGTTAATTAAATCTTTAGATGAATGCAATTCTACTAAGGATAATGTTTTAAATGATCATGCCAAACTAGTTGGGAAGAATCCATCATTAGAGAAAAAAATGGGTAGTCTCAAGAATTATACTTCTAGATTCAATAAGGGGAAGGAAATTCTTGATGGGATGATAGATATTAATTCCACCCCTTCTCAATCTAAAAATAGAATCGGGTTTGGTAATTGGCATACTAGTACTTCTAAAACCAAAAGTCTAAGTGTGCCCATCACTAAGACTTATAATAGACCTAGTTTGATAGCTAAAAGCCCTAAGAGGTTCAATAGCAATAAAGCCAATGGCCTAAGAGCTAAAGGCCACAGAGGACCTCCTCCTAAGAGATATAATTATGCCCTTGGACATAGTTTTCATGTCTTTCAAATGAAGGGACATGCACCTTATGCTATATGTCATTATTATGGTGAACATGGATAAATTAATATGAGATGCATGATTAGAAAGGCTCATTTGTATCCTTCCAATGCTAACTCCCAAGGACCCAAGCACATTTGGGTACCTAAAATTGAATGATTTCTTTTTTTTTTTGTAAGGTATGCTTGAAATCCACCACGAATGAACACAAATGGTATCTAGATTGGAATGCCAACCTATTCATTCATTTGGAGATGAAGAAAAGTGGGAAGGTAACTTTTTGAGACAATGCCAAAAGTAAGATCATTAGCATTGGTCAAGTTGGTAAGAAAGGCTCAACTCCTATTGAGGCTATTCTTTTGGTCGATGGTTAAACACAATTTTCTTAGTGTTAGTCAATTATGTGATAAGGGATATAGTATAACCTTTGAACATTCTAAATGCTTTGTAACCTAAGTTTCGGATAGCAAAATTATTTTTAATGGTGAAAGGGTTAACAATATATACACAATGGATCTAACCTCTTTAGCTAATCAAGGTGTTGAGTGTTTTGTAACCATTAAGGATGACACTTGGGTTTGGCATAGAAGACTTGGACATGCTAGCATGGAACTCATTGGATATCTAAGCAAGGATGAACTAGTCATTGGCTTGCCCAGAGTCAAATTCCAAAAAGATAAGGTTTGTGGAGCATGTTAAATGGGAAAACAAGTAAGAAACCCCTTCAAATTAAAGAATAAGGTAAGCACTACTAGACTTTTTCAATTATTACATATGGATTTGTTTGGACCTTGTAGAGTTGCTAGACTTGGTGGAATGCACTATGCATATGTGATTGTAGATGATTACTCAAGATTTACTTGGGTATCTTTTCTTGCTCATAATGATGATAATTTTAATGCTTTTAAAATTCTTGTAAAACGTATTCAAAATGAAAAAGGTTTTAAGATCTCTTCTATTAGGAGTGATCATGGAAAAGATTTTGAAAATCATTCTTTTAAATTGTTTTACTTTGAAATGGGCATTAATCAAAACTTTTCTTCCCCAAGAACACCTCAACAAAATGAATTTGTTGAAAGGAAAAATAGGACATTGGTTGAGATGGCTAGAACTATGCTCAATGAGTATAATCTTCCTAAGTACTTTTGGGCTGAAGTCGTTAATATCGCATGCTATATTTCAAATAGTATTTTCATAAGACCCTTATCAAACAAAACTCCTTATGAGCTATGGAATGGTAGAAAGCCTAATATTTCATATCTAAGAATATTTGGATACAAGTGCTTTATATTGAATACCAACGATAATCTTGAAAATTTTAATACTAGAACCAATAAAGGTATCTTCCTAGGCTATGCAAACTCTAACAAGTCTTGTAAAGTCTTTAACAAAAGAACCTTAGTTGTCAAAGAATCTATGCATATTGTATTTAATGAATCTAATCCCCTTGAGCTGAGAAAGATAGTTGTTAATGATGATGTAGGTTTATTTGAAGAGCCAACTCAACAATAAGAAACCAATGATCAAAGCCAACCTCATGTCAAGACATTATGGTAGTTGATCTTCTTAAGGATGAACTTGGAAATGCACCAATAGTACCTCAAATTCGAAATTATGAAGGTTTACCTAAGGAGTGGTAATTCAAGAAAGACCATCATAGAGATCTTATCATTGGTGAGCCATCAAAATGGGTAACTACTAGACACACTCTTAAGCATCTTAATAGTTTAGCCTTTAACTTTCAAATTGAACCTAAACATGTTGATGATGCTTTGTGTGATGAGAGTTAGGTATTTGCCATGCAAAAAGAACTCATCCAATTTGAGAGAAACAAAGTATGGACTTTAGTCCCTAGACCTAAGAATTATCCTATTATTGGCACTAAGTGGCTGTTTAGAAATAAACTTGATAAAAGTGTTGCCATTACTAGGAATAAGGCAAGGTTAGTGGCTAAAGGCTATAACCAAGAAGAAGGAATAGACTATAATGAGACCTTTGCCCCGTTGCAAGCTTAGAAGCCATTAGAATATTGCTTGCATTTGCATCATACATGGATTCTAAGTTATATCAAATGGATGTTAAAAGTATTTTTCTTAATGGTTATATTGAAGAAGAAGTTTATGTTGAGCAACCTCCAATTTTGAACAACATGATCTTCCAAATCATATTTTAAAACTTACCAAGGCTTTATATGGCTTGAAGTAAGCCCCTAGAGCTCGGTATGAAAGGTTAAGTAATTTTCTTTTGCAATATGGTTTTTCAAATTGATACAACTCTTTTCATTAAAAGGCATAATCATGACATTCTCATTGTGCAAATCTATGTGGATGATATTATATTTGGTGCTACTAAAGAATGCTTGTGTGAAAAATTCTCTAAGTGTATGCAAAGTGAGTTTAAGATAAGCATGATAGGAGAGCTTAAGTTCTTCCTTGGACTCCAAATCAAACAATGTCCAAATGGGATCTTCATTAATCAAGCTAAATACACCAAAAATTTGCTCAAAAGGTTTGAGATGGGTAGAAATAAGACAAGCAAGATTCCTATAAGCACAACCATTAAACTTGACAAAAAAGAGAATGACGAACTAGTTAATAAAAAGAAATATTGAGGTATGATTGGTAGCCTTCTTTATCTTACCACAAGTACACCCGATATTATGTATGTCGTATGCTTATGTGCACATTTTCAATTTTGTCCTATAGAGTCTCATTTACATGATATTAAAGTATTTAATTGGTTCTCAACATTTAGGTTTATGGTATCCTAAATGCATATCATTTGATCTTATGGCTTATTCGAATGCGAATTATGCCGGGAGTATTATTGATAGAAAAAATACTTTAGGTTGTGGGTGTGGTATCTGCTTCTGCTTGAAGTTAAGCATGTTAGGAAACGACGAACAAAACTCTGTGGCATTATCCACCGCCGAAGCAGAATATGTTGCCATTGGTTATTGTTGTACTCAAGTATTATAGATAAAATAACGACTTAAGGATTTTAGATTGGAACTTAATAACATTCCTATTAAATGTAATAATAAGAGTGCTATTAATCTTTCTAAGAATCTGATTCAACATTCAAAAATCAAACATATAGATATTATACATCATTTCTTACATGATCATGTGAACAAAGGTGATGTTGTGCTTGAATTTATTGATACCACCAACCAACTTGCTAACATCTTTACCAAACCTCTTTGTGAGAAGAGATTAAATTTCATCAAAAGAGAAATTAGTATGTTGGATGGTAGTTGCTTGTGATGTTCCTTAATTATTTTTTTTTTTTGCTTAATTGTGAATTTTGAGTGTTGTTTGATGATTGATGATAGTAGTTAATTTATTTTAAGTCTCACATGATTTTGTTTTTAGTATTCATACTATTTTGATTTGTGCTTTTTGTGCTTAAAAATTATATTTTTCAGTTTTACTTTTTATGCCCCATTAGTAGCCTTCACGGCTGTGATTCACAGTCATAAAACCGTGACACAATGGGCTGTGTGATCTGTGTCTAGAGCTGTTCACGGCCATAGTCAAGACCATCTGGTCGTGAAAGGCTATGTCATAGGCGTAACAGTTTTCTGTCATATCCTTGACACACGAGGCTGCCACTATTTAAATTTTTTTTCTTCTTCTTTTTTCTCTTTCCTCCTTATTTCTTCTTCTTCCTCAAGCAACCCCTCCTTCTCTCTCCACCATTTTTTAGTTTTCTCCACAATTTCTACATCAAATCTCTTCATTTTTTCTTTTTCTTTTTCCTTCTTTTTTCTCATTAACTCCTGTTTTCCCCTATTTTTTTAAAATTTCCTTTTCTTCTTCAAAAATCATATTTTTTTGGGGTGTTTTGGATTCACTTTTAATCCTCTTCCCTCACTACATTTTTCATCTTTTAAGCTTCTTTTCTCCTTAGATCTCCACAAAAACACATTTTTTACTTCGTTTTTTCTCTCTCCAAAAATAACAAATTTTTTGGGTTATATGGGTATTTTGGGTTCCATCTCTCATGGCTTCTCAAAGAGAAACCTCCAAAGGCAATGGAAGACTGAAATCTACTACTGCTAGAAATAGGACTCATTATGATCCTATGCTTTAGATTATACCTCCTCTTACCCATCAAAGGTACAAAACTCTTAGATCTTGCCCTGTTGTTAATTCTAGTTCTTTTGATTGGGAGACTATTAGGGCTGTTGGAATATAGGCAGAAGTTAGGTCTTTATTATTTGCTTTAGGAATGCTGCATTTTGTTAATATCTATAGACCTAGCTTCAGGGAGTTAACTTTGGAATTTTTGAGTATTGTGAATTTGAACTCAGTAGGGACTCTATCTTTTCGACTCAAGGAAAAGAGTCATAGATTATCTACCACTACTTTTGCTGAGATTTTTAGATTGCCCACTGATGGTTTGTTGAATGAATCTAATACTAAGGATTTTACTCCTTTTTATGCTTGGAATACTATTGCCTATGGAAAAGCCTAGGGTATTAAGACTACTAAGAGCATATATTTTGATTATCCTACTCTTAAATATGTGCGTAGATTTCTTACTTACAGTATTTTTGCTCAGGTGATAGCAATGGCTCTGTTAGGAAATCTGAATTGCTCTTTCTTTATTTTGCTGTAAAAAATAAGCATATTACTGTTAGTAGATGGTTTTACAGCACAATTGTGTCAGATTGCCACTAAGACTGCAGGTGACATTCTTATAGGGAGTTGTATGACACATTTGGCTATGTCCCTAGGCTTGATTGATCTTGATAGCCCAAACTTTGAGCCCATTCCAGCCTTTGCTTCAAAAAAGTTAGATATTGACTCCTTGGTTCGAATGGGAGCAGTAGTTAGGAGCTCTTTTTGAGGGGAGATACACTTTAGGCTTAAGGATCATTACGATCAGATTGTTTGGCATGAGGGTGATTCTTATGAGTTCAAGGCTAGTTGGCATGGTAGGACTAGGAAGAGACTTAGGCGTGAGGCACCTAAGGGTAATAAGCCTCCTAATATGGATGAGACGGGTGATGGGGAGTCACCAGGTGATGTAGCTGCTAGTGGGGAGACTTCCACACCTAATATGGTTCAGCAGCTTATCTCCCACTTCGATCACCGTTTTGATAAATTCATACAATAGTTTTTCAATCGTTCGAGAGCCTTTGAGGAGCTCATTGAGACTCGCCTTACCTCTCTTGAGTCTGAGATTATGGCTCTTCGGGATCGCTATCCTCTTTATCCTCTTTCTTCCTAGTTCCTCTTGACAATTTTCCTCTTATTTATTGCTTTTAGACACAACTTGAAAATTGTATTTAACTTATTATGTGACACATTTATATTTTGTTTGTGCTCATTTCTTCCTCTTGCTTTCGTTCTTTTTGTTGGTGCCAAAAGGAAAGAATTTAGATATATGGCTAATCATGTCAATATGCTAATATGCTATTTTTTTTTTACATGTGGCCTATATTTTTGTCAAGGTTTATCTTGCTAATATTTATATGATATGAATATTTGGATATATTGATGTTTGACACTTATTCTATTTTTGGCTTGAATTTTTTATATGCTTGGACACATGGCTTGAATGTTTTATATACTCGGACATATGGCTTATTTAATTACTTCAAAATATTATTATTTATATGCATTTGTTGAGGGGGAGAACTTTTCTCTCTTTAGCCATATTGCTTAATTATTTGTCACCATAAAAAAAGGAGAGATTGTTGATCCTTGAGGGGCATTTCCGTTATTTTGATGATTATAAATAATTATGCAATGAGATTTAATCATTTCAAGTATTTAATTTTTAAATAGGTCAATTATAATCTTTTAAGAGCTTTGGAAATCAATATTAAATCAAAAACAACTTGAAAAAGAAGGCTTCACCATTAGGTGTCATGACCATTAATGTTTGTTTCACCATCAGGCTTTATGACCATGAAAAACCTTATCATGACCGTGAAAAATGCGTCTAAATGGTCCAGTAGCCGTCACGACTAGTCTTCACTACCATGTCAAATGTCACGGCTGTGAAGGGCATCCTTCATGATCGTGAAAGAATGTTTCATGGCCATGACAATCGAGCGAAAAACTCATTTTCAAGTGCCAAAATGCTTCATGACTATGAATCTGGGCATATACATCATTAATGAGATAGTTCAATAGGCAAAAACGTATTAAATGCATCCCCAATGGCTACAATACTCAAATGGAGTATAAATGTTAAAGAACATTTGATTAAGTGCATATTACTTCAAATCATCATTGTGAATTAATTTTTTCAAGCTACCTCTCTTTCTCTCACTTACTTCAACTTTGTATTCTTCAAGAGCTCGAGTGTTCGTTGGGTTGTTGAATGATTTCTTTCTTGCAATTAATAGTGAGATTGAGAATTGAAATACTTGTAAGGGTTTGAGTGTGAGCCTTAGGTTAAAAATACTTGGGTAGCTTGTTTAACCTTATAAGAGTTTAATCTATACCTTAATCTATAGCTTGTTTAACCTTGTAAGAGTTTAATCTATACCTAAGAGGGCCGAATTCCTATAAATCTTTGTGTTCTCTTGCTTTTCCCTGTTCAATTTTTTAATCTCCCTTTTCATTCAAAATCACCAATTCACCCCCTGGTACTTATGGTATTTCAATTTACTTTATCTGTAATTAACATTTCTCAATAAACTAATAAACTATATTTTATAATGAACATTCAGTTTTATAACTAATGAACTTTTTTTAATAAACTAATAAATATTTTCAGTTTATTTGTAATGAACTTTCTCATTAAATTAATAAATCTTTACTTTATTTGTAATGAACTTTTTTTTAATGAACTAATGAACCATTTTCAATAAACTAATGGACATTTTTCAACAAACTAGTGAATCTTTAGTTCATTCGTAATGAACCTTTTCAGTTTATCCGCAATAAGCATTCTCAATAAACTAATGAACATTTACCTTATTCATAATGAATCTTTTTAATGGCCTAATAAACATTTACTTTATTCGTAATGAACTTTTTTCAATAAACGAATGAATCTTTATTTAATGACAGATGATGAATATTTATAAAAATTATGTGTTTAATAGCTATACAAATTTGATTTATTTATAAAATTGTCATCGTTTCTTACACATGTAATTGACTTTGGTCCATAATGTTATATGGATCAGGATCCAGCATATAACAACTGAGACTCGGGAGTATTAGGCCAATTCAATTCACAGCTGAAGCTAAGAGCCTAAGACAAAGTTGGTCCATTCTTCCAACCCATGGCCGCAACAACCTCTTCATTGTTGTCATTATTAGGGTTGTAATCGAGTCGAGCCGAATATTGATAAGCTTGAGCTCAGCTCGTTTAAATATATCACAGGCTCGAGCTCAATTCGAACTTTTATAATTGAGCTTGAGCTTAGCTCATTCAAAAAAATTATTTAGCTCGCGAGCGGCTCGAGCTCGGTTTGTAAAAAACTCGTTTATCATACTTAACGAACTAAGCTCGAGTTTGGTTCGTTAATAAATAAAGACAAAATCTCGAATTTAGCTCATTAACAAATAATGATAAAAATTCAAGTTTGAACATGAGTTCGATAACAAAACAAACTCTAAATGAGCTTTAAACGAACATATTCGCAAGTTTTTAAATGAATATATTCGCGAGCCTTTAAACAAACACATTTGTGAGCCCTTAAACAAACATTTTCACAAGTTAACGAACCAAATAGTATCAAGCTCGAATTTGAATTTAAGCTCAATTCATTAAGCTTAACAAACGATCTCGAACAAATTTTTTTCAAACTAAGATCCGAATAACACACGAGTAGTTTAGTTTATTTACACCTCTAGTGATTCTTGACATGTCATTGAGTTATATTCCTTAATCTCATCAGATTTAGGGATGGTTTGGTTCAAATGGTGGAAATGAAAATGAAAATGAAAATTGGAATGAAAGAGAATGAAAATGATAATAATTAATTTTAAAATATTATTTGGTTCATTTTTATTAAGTAAATTTATTGATCAACAATAAAATAATATAATTTTTATAAAATAGTATAGTTTAGATTCTTGAATTATTTAAACTTAAATTATACATAAATTCTATTTATTTAAAATAGCTACACTTTTAATTTTATCATTGTTAAAAAATAATATTATTAAAATAATATATTTTTTATAATGTCTTTTAATATTAATAAAGAGTTTATTAAAAATTAAATAAAATTATTGTAATTTATATTTAGTTAATTATACTTAATTTGTATAGAAATTAAATTCTATTACGAAAGAAGAATGAGTGATTTCCATTAACAGAGAAATTACATTTTTATTTCTATTAATTTTTCCCTAATTGAATATTAATAATAGAAATCATCTTATTCTCATTCCAATTTTCATTCCCACCCATACGCTGTGAACCACACTTTTTATGAATCAAATACCTCCATCCAAGGACCAATATTACCATTTTTTTTTTTTTTGTGTGCAACCGGCCAATTTTTGGATACCCTTGGACCACTTTATTGTTCACTCTAAAAGCTACTATTTCAATCATTAACCCTAACATTTTATAAGTAGTGTGACTTATTCAGGAAAAATTTATTTAAAATAGCAATACATCTTTTAAAAGGGATAAAAAATCTTAATTGTGACTAATTTTGGAATAGTATTAATCTCAAACTATAAAATTAATGAGAGAAAAATTTACTATTTATATTCTATAATTTGACATAATATATTAATATTTTATGAGATTTAAAAATTATATGATTTGTTTTTTCTATTTTACTTTCGTTAAACTATATAGTTATTTTGTTAAATTTTAAGTCATTTACCGTTAGTAAGAAATAATATTTTTTTCTCAGGAGAATACTAGTATAATAAATCAAACCTACAGTGAGATATTAGTGCAATATATCAAAACTTTAAAGAATAAATAATATAATTTTCAAATCTCAAGGAAGTATTAGTGTATTATGTCAAACCACATAAAACAAATCATATAGTTTTCAAATATTAGAAGGTACCAATATATTAAAAAAAATGAAAGGTATTTAGGCATGCAAATTATAGAAGCGAAATCATATATAAGAGTGTGCATTCTGTTAACCGAATCGAACTGAATTTTATTAGTAATTAAAATTTTTAAAACTTTAAAAATGTTAATCAAATCGATCAAATTTATAATCGAATTTAACCGAACTAAAATTTATCTGTTTGATTACTATTTGATTATTATGTAACACATTCTCATATAATTAGGATTAATCCAACTATATAAGCAAGTGTTATAGACTTTCTTATTGAAAACTTGTGAAAATTAAAACTTTTCTTTTCCTTATATTATTATCTCTTAACATCTTTTCATACAACTATTTTCCATGTTAGCATATTAACATATTAATCCATATCTTATATCATATATAAAATTATCATTCATTCAATAAAATAAATCTGGTTTGGGCTAAACTGCCCTGATATTTACAGAATTGTATCATACATATTATTTAATCCAATAGACATGTACAAAATCAATTATCCATATGTCATATGACATATAAAAAAACAAAAATGTCATAATATTACCGACCCCAAAGATCTGCACTGTAATCTTTGATAGACTTTCTTCTCTTCAGTCAATTTCCTCTATCTACCGGCTCCAAATCTGCGTGTAGAAACACCCACACACTAAGCAATCTAATGCTTAGTAGTACATATATGCATATAAATTCATGCAACCATGAGATGACATCTCATATGTATATTTATGCTCATGCCAAAATAATATTCAACATGTATAAAATATACATTTAAAATGCTACATATATATATATATGTCCAAAATCATGTAATCATTTAATAACATATATAGTATATTTGTTTCATATCATCAAATTATGTATATATTCTATCTACCGGCTCCAAACCTGCTTGCAAAAATACCCACACGCTAAGCAATCTAATGCTTAATGGTACATATATATATATAAATTCATGCAACCATGAGATGACATCTCACATGTATATTTATGCTCATGCCAAAATAATGTTTAACATGTATAAAATATACATTTAAAATGCTACCAGCATGCATATATATATATATATATATATGCTCAAAATTATGTAATCATTTAATAACATACATAACATACTTATCTCATATCATCAAATTATTTACATATGTCCATGAAATGACAATCAAAGTGAATATGTCGATCATATTAACAATTAACCATAAATTATTCATAATCAGCCGAACCTAGAGACGTTATACATTCTTATGTCACATATCATAAAATATTCAATAATTATGTAGCAAGTAATCATTTCCATTTTATTCAAATTATTTAATTAGTAAATAGCCTATTTACTCAAAAACCGGATTAACTGGATAATGATTATGAATAGGAGCACTCTCCAAGCTTAAGCCACCCTATTCACCTAACTGTGTATTTCTGTAATTATGTTTGTCACGAACTTAAGTTAATGGCGCTCTCCGAGCTTAAGCCACATTGATTTAATAACATGATTAAGTTACTAGTATAATGGACAACAGCGCTCTTTGAGGTTAAGCCACATTGCCCAATAATTAAAAATCATATAGAAATTTTCTATGGTATTATAAAAGACCCTCAACGGCATGGGCAATTATATATATTCATAATTTATTTCAATACAATAGGTTATAATTTTATCTCATTTCATACTTGCATGTCATATGACATAATTTACCTTACTAGAGCTTACAAACCTTATATAAAATACATAATTATATGCAAAGAAAGAAAATTCCAAATTTTAATATTCCTTTCTAATATTTAAGAGACCAAATTCCTAATATTCCTTTCTAATCAGATTTCTACCATGATATTGGAATGCATTTATCACTCATTTAGAAACTGAATTATATATCATGGTCTTCTAAGTTTAATTTCTTAGCTTTCATATGCAGCAAGAATCACATAAATCTTAATTTTATAGCATAAGTTATAACTCAAAAATCACAAGTTGTTCACTAAAAATTTGCCTAGGATATTATAGATAGCTCCATATCCAACTTTTGTAGCTCATTTTTGGCCTATTAACAAATAGAATTCGAGTCCATGTTCTTCATGAAATTTTAGCCCTATGTGTATAGTTTCATTTTCAATTAGTTTTATATAACATGAGTTATGACTAAATGAATCAAGGTTGTTTCACATAATTCCAGCAACATCACAAAATACCATAGTTCACCAAAAATTATATTAAATTCATAGATATCCCCAATAGTTTTAAATCATTATAATTATCATTTCCAACATTATTATCATGCTAATTATCATCTTAAGACATAACAACCACCATTTTAAAAATGCAATTGATATGAGTTTAGGAATGAACATGCATATATGTATTAATCTCAAATGAAGCCTTAAAAACCTTAAGCCCTCAAGTTTGCTCTTCCCTTTGGATGTTACCACCACCCTCTCTATCACCTAACAAGACATCAATATGCCTCTTTTAGGCCAAAGAACAAATATATGTAGCATAACTCTATTCTGTAAATATAAACCCAACTTTAACTATCAAATTATCTCTTTTAACTCAAAATCCATCTCAAGTTTCTTTTTTAACTAATCTAGATTTTAAAAGAAAGAGATTTAACTCTTCAAAACCATAGTTTGACTAAAGAACTAACTCATGTGAAATGAGTCTCTACCAAACACAAAAATGGTATAAAATAAGAGAAAAGGAGAAGACAAGATGGTTTTTAGCTTCATTTCTTCATTTACCAAAGACAATATGGATTTGAGTGTTTAGCTTCTTCATTTCTTTCTTATCCTAGAAAATAGCTTCTTTAGCTCCAATAACTCCCTCTTTTTACTTTTCTAAAGGGTTTTGGGCTATATAAATGATTTTTTTTTTTAGTTTTTGGTGGTTTTGACTTTTTTTGAGTGAAAGAAGGTGGAAAGATGGAGAAGTGGAGAAAGAGCACGAATTTGGGTGGAAAAGTTAGGGTTTTGGGTTGATGTTAATGAAGAAGAAGAAGGAAGAAGAAGGATTTTTATATTTTGGTAAAGATATCACTTTGGTCCTTCTTTGTTTTTGCCAAATACCCATTTAAATATTTGGCTTTTACTTTTTTATTATAATTTTTCTTAACTTTATATCTTTTAATTAAATCACCTACAAAAAAATAAAATCTTTTATTAATTTTTAAACCCCAATTTTAGACTATGATAATATTAATTACAGTAATTAAATATATTCATTATCCGGACCTAAATTACGGACATTACATATTGTATAATTTTTAGGATATTTTCAATTTTATAAATTCTATATTGTATAACGAAGTGAGCTAATAAAAATAATTATTATAGAGGTAAAAAATTCAAAATATATATTAATACAATTGCTAAAATAAAGTCAAATTTATAATTAAAATCAACAAAATATAATGAATAATTATATACTACTTACTACTCTAAAAGTACACTAATTCAAAAAAATTATAAACATTATTTATAAGAAAATAAAAATAATAAAATAACTATGTTTTATCTTAATATATATATATATATAATCATAATTTTTTAAATATAATAACTAAAAAAATTCGAAAAATCTATCACTAAGACTCCATTTGTTTGCGGAAAATATTTTTTGAGAAAAATATTTGCTTGGAAAATAATTTATTTTCTATTATTTGGTTGTATACATAAAAATTTAAGAAAATTATTTTTAATGTTTGATGTATTTTGAAAAATATTATTTTAGTTTGCATATAAAAACAATTAAAATGTTTAAAATATATTAAAATTTGATATTTTTAATTTATAACTATGTATAAAAAAATTATATAAAATAATAATTTTAAAAAAAATTGCCGATGACCGGTGCCGGTAATTGACTATCGGTGGTAGTAGGAAAGATATTGGAAGTGATTTTCAAAAGTTAATATATTAATTAGTATACATTTAGTTAGTTTTAATATAAAAAATTGTATTTATATAAGTATGTCAAAATTCAGAAAATATTTTATATTTTAAAAAAAGTAATTTTTAAAAAAAATTATTTAATTTTTTTTTAACAGAAAAAATATTTTTTGTTAACTAATTTTTCTGAATACAATAAATACAGAGGAAAATGGGGAAATACATCATATTTTCAGTTAACCAAATTTGCCCAACTGAATTTTGCTTAGCCGTAATCATATGATATTATTCTCTCTCTCTCACTTGCTCTATCTCTCACTCGGCACTGCCCCCACTGTCGCTTTTTTTCTCTCTTTCTCTTATTTCTTTGGTCCCGTTTATAATTGAATTCGGGAAAAATGGTTTTGTAAAAAATTTGTGTTTTTAATTTTTTTAATTTTAAAAATAAAAATAGATAAATAAATATTTATTTAAAAATAGTTTATAAAAATTTAGAAAAAAATCACTTAATTAAATTAAAAAAAAAAAACTGCTGTTAATTTTTTTGCCTTTCCCTATCCACATTTTCCCTCTTTGGTCTCAAAACTACACTCTGGTTAAATTCAAAGCTTTGCAAAGATAGAACACTGTTTTTGAGTTCTGCCTTTTACTCTCATTTCATTTCAAAGATAGCCTTTTGATTTGATAACTGAAAACCCACTTAAGAAATAGAGTTCCTCGCAAATGCCCACAGCCTGAATCCTCGTATCTCAGCTTTTTTTTCGTGTTCTTCTTGAGATTAGACGCAATGAGTGTAATGGGCAAAAATGTGTTTGTTTGGTTTTTTATGATCTTGCTGCCTTTTGGAGGTGTCTCTTCAGCTCCTACTACTACTGCTGCACCTGCAAGTGAGTGTTTGTGTAAGCTGGGGTGCTTCTTTAGTTTGATCTGCTCTTCGCTTACTTGTTTCTCGTGTGTTTCTTCGCTGCTAAAATTTCTTTCTCTTGCAGAGATTGTTAGTGGGTTTTTTTCAAATGCTATTTCTGCTTTTATGAAATGGTTATGGTCTCTCAAAGCCACCACTAAAACAGGTTTAGATCTCTGATTCTTTTGCTCGCATTCTCTTTTCTTTTTCTAATTTGTAACTGCTTATCCGTGGATGTGAACACTGGTATCCTAAATGTGATTCTTGAAATGTATGCAGCCATTTCTGGCCCTCCGATGATGAAATTTGAAAGTGGGTACACTGTGGAGACGGTGTTTGATGGGAGCAAGCTTGGGATTGAGCCCTATTCTGTGCAGGTGTTGCCCAGTGGGGAGCTCCTAATTTTGGACTCTGCTAACAGTAACATTTACAGGATATCCTCTTCCCTGTCTTTATGTTAGTGTTTTTCTTCTTCTTTCTTCTTTTCCTTTTCCTTTCTTTTGGTAATGGCCTGTGACATTGATTGATTGGCCTGGTATCAAGTACTATATCAATATTCATAGAGAGAGTTGCTAGCACAAGCTTGATTTCTTAAGAGGTCTTATATTGTGAAAAAATGTATATCCTTCCATCATTATGCAGGATTACATAATTAATACAAAAACTAGATTGCATCTATTTTGCCATTACTAAGCAGATAACTTAACCTTGATATAGGGCGCAATAATATGCAACTTGTTTCAAATTGAGATATTTTAATATCTTACCCTGCAAACAAATGTGTATGCATTTGTGCATCTGCAGTTCTTCCTTTGCATCAAATACAAGAATTCATTCAGTTGAGCTTAAAATTTCGAGGTTAGCAAGATTAGATAGATGTTTGAAGATATTCTCTTCATCAAAGTTCCACTTTTTCATTAAGGATGTAATTGAAGTGTTTTGTTCTCCACATTCTTTTTCTCATTATCATTCTTTTGATTGAAATCATGATGCAGACAGCAGGCCGCAGCTGGTTGCTGGATCCCCTGAAGGATACTCTGGACACGTAGATGGGAAGCCCAGAGAGGCTAGGATGAACCATCCAAAGGGGCTTACAGTAGATGATAGAGGAAATATTTATATTGCTGATACAATGAATATGGCAATCAGGAAAATCAGTGATACAGGTAAATGCTATTTGTGCTTTGAATGGAAATCTGAGGGAAAATCTAAATGGAGGTTTGAATATAGAATTCTCTCTGCATTATTGTATCATTGTTATTATTGTTATAGGTTGTCATAAGTGTTGGAAATTTCAGTTTGAACTGAATATACTGAATCCTACTGTGACTGAAAATCCTCCTTTAGGGGTTACAACAATTGCTGGAGGCAAATGGAGCCGTGGAGGGGGTCATGTAGATGGAGCAAGTGAAGATGCAAAGTTTTCAGATGATTTTGATGTGGTTTACATTGGAAGCAGTTGCTCTTTGCTTGTCATTGACAGAGGAAACCGAGCTAGCAGAGAGATCCAACTCCATTTTGATGACTGTGCTTATCAATATGAAAGTGGGTTTCCCCTAGGTCAGCACGCTTTTCCATCGCTATTTAACATTCTATTATTTGCTCAACAGAATAGATTAGGTATGCATTACATCATTGCAGGGATTGCAGTGCTCGTAGCAGCTGGCTTCTTTGGTTACATGCTTGCTTTGCTGCAACATAGAGTGGGAACAATTATTTCTTCTCAGAATGTAAGTTGTTTTTTCAATCAATGGTTACTTCTCAGCAACTCCATGCAGTACACTCATCAGGCTGGATTCACACACTTGTACTTATGATTCTCCATTGTATTGTTTGAACTCAAATATTGATTTATTTATTTTCTTTTGGCACTTGCATGGTTCCATAGAGTAATTAGGTGAGCTTCAGGTAAGCTTTCCAGGCTTAATGCTGATGTCAAGAGAGAACAAACTTAACACAAAAGGTTCTGTTTATTTGGAACTGCTTCCTCAAAGACTGGCTGGTATTTGTTCTTTTCATGCCATGCGATGCCAAGTTGCATTGCAGTAGCAGTAGATGGGTCATTAGTAAACATATGCCTAAAGTGTCAAAGACAGCCTAATTTCCATTGCAAAGCATTTCTTTAATTTTGGCATCTTCTACTGTCTAACGGAGCTAAATTCTTATAACTTATGTGCTTTGAAGGATATGGATGCAACGAAAACAAGTACTTTAGGAAATCTATATCAGAAGCCTCTAAAATCTGTCAGGCCACCATTAATTCCAACTGAAGATGAACAGGAGAAACATGAAGAAGGTTTCTTTGGATCCATTAGTAAACTTTTTGCAAATTCTGGGGCCTCTGTTGTTGAAATTCTGGGAGGAATAGTTCCTGGTTTTAGAAAGAAGCGACTAAGCTATCAATATCAAAACCAGCTGCAGAAGCACTCAAACACTTGGCCCGTGCAGGACAGCTTTGTGATACCAGATGAAGATGAGCCTCCTTCGATTGAAACCAGAACGCCAACACCAAGGAAAACCTACCCATTCATGTCCAAGGATGCAGAAAAGATGCATCAATGGAGACAAGGTCGAGCTTTCTATAGTGGGTGGGATGATAATCTTCAGCAGCAGCATCACCAGTATCAATTCTCCATACCGCACACATACTATGAGCAGAGCCATGTGAAAACCAATGAAATTGTGTTTGGTGCATTTCAAGAACAGAATGGGAAGCGCAAAGCTGCAGTTGTTAAGCCTGTTGATTATGGAGATCCCATGTACAATCACCACAACCTTCGCTCTCAAACCAATTCAATGGGTTACACTAATGGGTATTGATCTTGTGCAAAGAGATTTTGGTGTTATAACCTCATTTGGCGTTGATGTTGGTTCTTATATATTTAGGATATAGGCATCAAATTTATTTTTAGAGAATTAAGTATTTGTTGGAGCTGCTCTACTAGTGCCTGCCTGGAAAAGTATATTTAGGTCTGGTTAAAATATTGTAGACCTATTGCATAAAGTGGCACTTCTATAGAACTGGTGGAGGATCAAGCAATGATCTTCTTTTACTGATTGTTTCTTTGATTCCTCCTCTTCTGGGAAAAAATTATTGGTTACTTTTTCCATGGACATTTACTTTAGCAAATATTTTGTTCCATTTGCATGTGATGGCTAGTGACTGAAATCCTAGATGAGCCTGGTCGAATTGATGTTAGCGTTGTATATGAAAGTGACTAGTGACTAGCCAAGTTGCTTTTGCTGGTTCCACGAGTTTTTTGTCCAAACCTGAAAACTTAAATTTGCTTATTAGCATTCTCTTGCGGGTTTATAATATATCTCTGATGCATTCATTATGTCTACTCCATTGTTCTAACATCGATTCCTGTTGCATTTCTTTTCCTGAGAAACATATGGGCACTGGTTAAATCTGAGTTATAATTCCATGTACATTAAGATCACAACATATAAGTTAGACGAGAAATTCCACGAGAATCAAATTTTTAAGTTCATATATTAGTTTTATTTGAATACACTGAATTACAAGATAAAGACTCCAAAACTTCAGCTTCAAACAAAAAACTCTATAACTTACATGTCCAAATTCATGTTTGTCATTAAATAGCTGTTGATGGAGCAACTTGATTTTAATCAACTACTGCTGCTCCGTTCCAGATGAAGAGAATACTTTTTCTAGATGATGTCTATCCTATTCTATATTATTCAAATTCTTCATAACATGTCAAAACTAATCAACTTTTATGATAAACATCATAAAAATCGATTCTCTTGTATATTAACTTTTTTATTAATAAAACTATCTAGAAAAAGATAATAATAATAAAATATTACCAAAGAATTTACTTTTAAATTTGAAGAAAAAGAACATAAATTTTAAAAGGTAAAATAAAAAAAAAAGATAAAAAGATTATTGAAAGATAAAACTCCTAAATATAAATAAGGAGAAAAACAAAAAAGTTGTAATCCCACAAACTCAATCAACTTCAGTTACCTAATTCATACAAATATTTTGAGTTAGCATTAGCAGCCAGTGGACCTGAAGATTAGACATCAACGGGAGATTTAAAACAAAACACATATATTTACATACAAACGACAGACATGATATGCAGACACAAGTTTCGGAGGAAGGAAAATTTAAAGAGAGAGAATCCATTAACTACTTCATCTCCTCTTAACTAAACCTCCATTCTGTACCAAAGACAAAGACCCAGTGATTGGAGTTGATTCTTCAGGCATCTTAGTAAAACCCATGATATTTGCCTGTATCATAGCATCAACCCTTCTGTGGCCATCCAACAAATCACTTCTCAGTCCATCTTTTCCTCCTTCAATGAGGATCTCATTCTCTGGGTTTGATGGTTGCACGGGGCCATTAAAAGTTATCAAATCCTTCAGTTCAGCACAAAGCTGTGACTTTGCCATCTCAAAACTATTTACATCTGAATCAAGCAATGATACAACGCCTTTACCGGAAACTTGGGCACCTCTATCCTTGCTTGCAGATTGAGTTTGAGGGTTAATCCTAATAAACATAAGTGACAGATGAGACAAGCTCAAGCAGAAGAGCCTCCTAAGAAGGGCATAAGGCCTGGAGCTAGCAACTGCGCTTCTCATGTCGAAGCAGAGCATCAGTACTGGCTTCACCATATTGTAGCGGCAAAGCTTCCATGTCTTGCTGCATCTGAGGGGAGTGGAGCCTTCCTGTCTATAAAGTTAGGTTAGACAGTGAGTGAGTAATCCCTTGAATCAGGATAAATACAGTACAAATACACAGCAACTTACATGAGAGGTAATATAAGGGCGAACCACAAACCCAATGGCCATCCCAAGTAAACAAGAGAAAACCAGTCCTAGTCCTAAAACCCAAAACGAAACCATCCCCAGTCCTGCAATGAAAACAATAAAAGATTAGGCCAGACTAAATATACAAATTGCATTTGCACCACATAATGAGAAATTATTGGTGCTCCCCCACCAATTTGTAACCAAGCTTCATGAAGCAAAACATGAATTTCAGCAAGGAATTAAGCCTGTCTAAGAAACAGAAACTTGAAAGACAAACACCTTTTCTTTCCGAGTACGCCAGGTCAAAAGAGTATAATCAGAAACAAGAACATGTTCCAGCTAAAGCCAACCATCAAGATAATTGATTTGTTATGTGCATCGAAATCATTCAAGTTACCCACGACCATTTCTGCAGAAGAAGATACCTGATTGGGAAGCTGTTGCGCAATCATCAGGCTTAAGAGCAATCTGACGAACCAGTCGATTCCCGTGATCCGAAATTAGCAAAGCGCATTCTTGAGGAATAAAAGCCAATTCAAAATTACTAGAGAATGTTGCATTTTGAGCGGGACCATCCTGATGCCCTACTCTCTTGGAGTATCCGCCAGCGATGGTGGTCACTCCTGCAAGTGAAGCATAAAAAACATAAAATCCAATCCAAACAGAAATCAATCCGCCATTAAATCGAATTCCATTACCCAAAACAAGAAAAGCACCTGAATCAGTAATCTTTCTTATGGTACCGTTAATCCTATCAGCAACATAAATGTTCCCTTTAACATCAATCGCAAAGCTCTTTGGCTTATTGAACTGGGCAGAATCCAGTTCCCCATCCGATAATCCGGCAACCCCATTTCCAGATAACCGCTTAACCACACTCTCTGCAATTTTTTTTTAAAGCAAAATTTATTCACATCTCTAAACAAAAAATGCCCAAATCAATTAATTTAGAATTTGAGATAGCCGAAAAAGCAATTACTCTGAGAAATTGGGAACGATAGGGTATAGAAAACGCTATTGGAAGAATCGAGGATAATAAGATCGGACGATCCGGATCTAGAGAGGACGGCGTACGGATTTATGTCCAGCTTGTAGCCGTCGATCACTGTGGTTACGGTGTACCCTTCTTCTAGAATAACATCCGCTGAAACCAAAGATAGTAAAAATGAAAAAAAAAATTAAATCTGAACTGAAAGAAAAATAATATGTACAGGGAGGTTGAATAGTACTTTACCATGGGTATAAGATGGTACGGTGAAGATGATGAAGATGGAGAAGAAGACAGAGAGAGGGAGAGAAGAACGACAAGAGGCCATGGAAGATGTTGTGAATGGAGATTTTTGAAGCAAAAGAGACTCAGATGTTGATTTTTAACTCCGTAGATCGTTCCAAAGTGGGTTATTTTTATAAATGCCCTAAACTTTTCCTTTATTTTTTTAAATTTACAACATTTTACTCAATTTTCACTTAACTAAATTATTTATATCAATTTTTGGGTGGTGCATTAAATATTATATCAGATTTTTAGTAATTTCTATAGAAAAAGCAGTTAGAAATAATTTTAATAAAATAAAAATATTTTTAAATAATTTTTTTAAATTAAAAATAAAATTTAGTAACTATAAATAAAATTAACTTTATAAGATAAAAGAAAATGGGTAATTTATTGGGTTAAGAATATTAATTCCACAAATCTTAAGTTTAATAAAAAAAAAGTACCGATTTGTTTTTAATAATATTGCAATTTTAAATCTAAATTTATATTCGAGGACAATATGGCAATCAGAAAATAAAACATGTGATATATTAATTATATTTTCCAACTATTATATTACATTAATGATATCAAAATATAATTGAAGTTTTAAATTGTAATATTTTCAAAATAATTTATACCAATTTGCATCAAATCAAATATTTAATATTAAATTGTAATTTAGTGATAAAATTAGGTGCAATTGATATATTTAATCCTAATTTTCTGCATGCTCCCCAAATATTGTATTACAAATTTATTTTTGAAATTTATTTGACAGCCTATTTTTATCCTTATATTATTACTCTTTCGCTATTTAGTTCCAGAATTTTTATTTTGTTATACATAGTTTCTAATAATTTATTTTATTATAAAATAGAGACTTAATAGTAGAAAAAAATAAAACAAAACTTATAATTATATTTACATATTTTGTAATTTGAGTTTCTTAAGTTTTATTAATTTTCAATCAGGATCCTATTTTATTTTCAATGGTTATATTCATTTGTAGATGTATATGGTAATTGTTACTATTTTTTTTTTTCAAATATTAAGTGCCCAATCACAAAATTTTAAATATTTAAAGATAAAAAAAAAGTGTTTGATTAAAAACAAAATATGACAATAGTCAATAGGTGTTCAATTGATTTATATTAATTAAAATTTTAAATTTATGAAAAAATAAAAATAACCCTAACATTTAAAAATAGTATTTTGAAAATATTAAAATATTTTATAAAACATCAGCTAGAAATTAGTTTGAAGCCTAGAAATTATTGATTGGATTTGGATAATGTTGAAAGTTAGAACATAATCAATATTCAATAATTATAAATTACTCTACAAGGCCAACCGTTATCAATTATAACAATGCAATCAAACCATTTGCCCACAGATTTCAGCATTTGAATTACTCCATATATTTAATTTATATCGTTTAATATTTTTTTTATTTTTATTTCAAAATAATTAATATTTCATATTTATCTATAAATATTAATTATTGGTACTTATTTAAAGCTCATTTGTTCATATATAGCTATTTATTTTAAAATAGCATCTTTTATATATCATTAATTAATTATTAATATGATTTAAATATATTCTTCAATTATTGTATAAAAATCTTAAACGACATTTATTCAGAAATAAAAGGAGTATAGTTTTCAAATATTTACTTTATTTTAAAATATTGTTAATTGTTAAATGCATTAATTATTTTTATTTTATAAGACAGTATATGAATCTATCATACATAGATACACATTTTGATGTTATTGGTATTATTACTTCATTGTTTTTTTGACAAAATTATTACTTTATGCTTAATTATTAAGTCTCTAATTGGTAAAACTAGCTAATAATTTAGTTATTAGTTGATAATTTAGTTATTAAATTAGCTATAATCTAGTTATTAATTGATAATTTAATTACTAACTGATAATTTATTTTTTTAAGTTGATAATTTAGTAGCTGAAATTTTAGTTTATTCAATTAAAATTATTTGGTAAAAATAACTGAAAAATATAACATAACAAAAAATAATATATTTATATTAATCAAAATATTATATAAAATATATTTAAATAAATAATACATATGTACTATATAATATATATGCATATTATATATTATAATAATTATATTAAATTTACCATCTTAATATAATAAATATGTCTATCTAGTATTCCATTATTATTATTATATATATGTATATATTAAATAATTTAATAATTATATTATATATTAATTCAAAAAAATTATATTACATATAATAATTATATTTTTTATAATTTAAAAATTATATATTATAATATTATCATTTTATAAAAAGAATAAGGGTATAAAAGAAAAAAATTATAATCTAATAGCTTATTTTTTAATATTACTTTTAGAAGTTTTTCTTAAAAAATTATAATATAACTTTTTTTCTTATTAAATTATTTTATCAAATATAGATTATTAATCAAACTACTTTATTTTTATAATTAAATTAGATTAATTATAATAAATAAATATGCAATTAAGTGAAAAATAAACCATAATAAATGAACAGTAAAAAAAAAACTCAAGTCTTAGCCGTAAAAAAAAGCCAATTTTTTTTTTTTAAAAAAAGAAATCCAATCAAAATCTGGAATTCACCATTTCAATCTCACCGCTAGGTGACCTAATCATTGCAACCAAAATAAATATATAAAAAATAAAAATATTCACCGAAGTGAAAAAAATAAAAATAATAAAAATTTCGCATTTTGCTGTATTAATTTTCTGGACCAAAGGCAAACTGGAAAACGCACGCACATACACCGAAGTGAAAACTGAAAAGAAGGGAAAAGCGCTATTTCTCTCATTCTTTCTCTGTCTTCAGATCCAAATCTCTTTTCTTTCTTCTCTGTTATCTATCAGGCCCCTGGATTTACATAGTCGGATCTCCGATATGGAGTTCGGGTAAACCCATTTTTGCCGACTAAAGCCAGAGGGAAAATTTCTTTTATCGTCTTGTCTTATTAAATTTTTATTTGGATCTGACTGAGCTTCTAAACGAACCCAATCATGAATCCCTTCTCGTCCGGTACGCGCCTAAGGTGAGTTAACGAATCTTACTGTTACCTTTTTTATTAGATCATGCAAGCAATTTCCATTTTCTTGATTTTTTGTTTGGTGTTATCCAACCTGTTTGTAAGCTGGAGCTTGGAGTTATGTAATTTTGGTTTTAATTTCATTGCCCTAAGTTAACCCAAGTACAATTCGATTAGTTTTGATGTTTACGATTGAAGGTTCAGCGATTTTTTCTGTTAATTGTTCATCATTTTGGTTTTGGTAGCTGGAGGTTGTTGGTTTGTGATGCTATTTGCTTATTTGATTATGAATACATACAATGGCTTTGCTTTGAGCTGATCTTATTTAGTTGCAGTTAGAGAATAGTGGAATGTAGAGTACTGCTTGCCATGGTTGGCTTACTGGAAGAGTGCACACACTTAAATCTATGTTACTCGGATACTTCAAAAATGAAGAAGTATCCGCATCGGGTACTTATGATGGTATGAGATCCATACCGGATCCTTCATTTTAAGAGTGGGTACATCATGGTATAAAGGCATGTTATTTGAGCTTTAAAAATGAGTCATTACTAGTTTGTTTAATGCTAATTTGTTAAAATTTTTAAGTTATGTGATATCATTTTATTGTTTGTCTTTGTGGTTTGGACTTAGGACCTTTAAATTTGTAGTTTGAAATATTTTATCTTAAAGTGAAATGGAGTATTGCAG
Organism: Balakata baccata; assembly: GCA_949630135.1. NCBI lineage: Eukaryota > Viridiplantae > Streptophyta > Magnoliopsida > Malpighiales > Euphorbiaceae > Balakata > Balakata baccata. Next base: position 26,684 of record CATIWF010236915.1, on the reverse strand, counting down.
TTTTATTTTATTTAACAATTTAAATGCTATAATTTGATCTATATTAACTCAAATTATTACATATAAAAATTAAAATACTTACATTTATATGGCTAGGTGTAGGATCTCTCACGTTTTTTCACCTAAAAGAGCCTCAGCAGCTGTTCAATGATCTGGTGACCTATATGGTCTGAATGCTGCTTGCTTATACTAGAAAAAGAAAATGCTTATTGCACATGGAGGTTGGCTCTCCTATCCCCCATATTGGAACTGCTGTAGATGGTATTTTAGGAGAGAAGAGTCACTTCAACGGAGCTACTAATAGAACATGGAAGAGAATGTAGTTTCAACTTCATATATCACTCTTGCATATGTGACTCTCACAACAGGGTTTGAAGAATTGAAATGCAAGAATTTCAAATGAGGTCTTTTCATGTTTAATTTTTGGAAGTGAAGCTATAATTATTTGAGTATAAGACCTTTAAATTAAAAAGTTTCTAACACAAAATTAGAATAAGTAATTATCAACGCTCCAAAGGATATAAAGTTCATAACAAAATTGTGAAAGTACCCATGTGTATTATGCTATAATCACTCATTGCTTTTACAGAGGTCAAAACGTTACCATGTTAGAATGAGACTGAGTAATATATTTTCTTTTAGGTACTACAGTTTAACAATTAGAGTAAAGGGTGAAAAAAGGGGGAGATATAACCTATGCATTGTAATGGGTAAAGGTATGATGTAATTTATAGCGCTTTTCTTTTTGTGGCCAGTGGTAAAGAAGATTTCAGTTAAAGAGAGTTATCAAATATGTATGCTTACAAGGTTAAGTCTCAAAAAGCATGGACCTTCTAAAGCCTTTTATTTTGTTTGGGGGGTGAGTGGGTTGTTCGTGTTCACAGAAGCCATTTCAGGACAACATGTGCTTAAAAATTGAACTTCGTGGCAATTTGTCTAGTTCTAAGTATGATAAGTTGTTTGTCAAATTGTTAGTTGTTGCCATAATGATAACATATTGAAGCTTGGCCAACAAATTTATTTCTTCCGATGAGACATATCGAAAAGTCATAGGCTAAACCAGCTAGGGATAGAAGAAGTAGGTTGACAGAGGAATTACTTTTTTATACATTTACTGAAGGAAGATGAATGTATCTAGGAAGCTTTTTGCGTTGCAAGTTTGGTTTATAATTGTTAATTCATTCCAATAAGTCCATAGTGCAAGTTGATACTAGTTTATATGTATTTTCCATTTCTAGTCTGGGTTCCATTAGCAGAGCCGAGATGAGGTATTGAGGTTGAGAGTATTTAAGACATAGTTTCTTTTACAATTCCTTCTAATGAGTTTTGTTATACTTGATTGGAACATTTTGCAAAGAGAAAACTAGTAGGCTATATTTTCCTTTTCCGGTTTGGATGTGGTAAAAGTGTCTCTGTGGCTATTAGAGGAAGAGAGAGAATCTTCTTTTGTATGTCGTTAAGAATAGAAGGAAAGAAATGGTCCATTCTCTTTGGTAGTGGAGAGTGGGTTTAGGAAGAAGTGGGTGTGGCAGAGAGTGTTTATTGGACATGATAGTATTGGCATCATTTTCCTCGTCTAATCCATCCACTTATGGTATGTGAGTGTAACTGATCTGAACAACACTATATGGAGCAATCCTAGTTTCTGCTTCCATCTAATTAACCTTCCAATCAAGGACAACATATTTTCTCGTTCCTCCTCTTTCTTGTCCATGTTCTCCATCCTTGCAATATCTTTGCCAACAAAATAGAAACAATGTTTTGAACCATTAACTTGTGTTGCTTATATGCAGTGTGTTTTTTGTTGTCATTATGTTGGTTGTATTTGTACGTTATTATTTTTATAAGACTTACTGCTGGTCATGATATGCAAAATGGTTGAAGCAACCCACTAACTATATAATATCATCAGTGATTGTTGGGAATGTCTATGCTACCATGCAGGGACATGATTCGGGCAATACGTGCTTGCAAAACTGCTGCAGAGGAACGTGCAGTTGTAAGAAAGGAGTGTGCTGCTATTCGTGCTGCAATCAATGAAAATGATCAAGATTATAGGCACCGCAACTTGGCAAAACTCATGTTTATTCACATGCTTGGTTATCCAACACATTTTGGTCAAATGGAGTGCCTGAAGTTGATTGCATCAGCTGGATTTCCAGAGAAGAGAATTGGATATCTTGGCCTCATGTTACTTCTTGATGAAAGACAAGAAGTTCTAATGTTGGTCACAAACTCATTGAAACAGTATCCTATACATTATTTTGTTGTTGAAACTTTACATGATTTTTCTGTCCTTGTCTTATTTGTGTCAAAATGGTCAAATATTTCTTACAGTATTTAGCATGCTATATGAGAGACAAGTTAGCCTACTTTCCATATTAGCACCTTAACTTATTTGCAGAGATCTCAATCACTCGAACCAATATATTGTGGGACTTGCTCTTTGTGCTTTGGGTAATATTTGTTCAGCGGAAATGGCTCGTGATCTCGCACCAGAAGTGGAAAGACTGCTGCAATTTCGGGATCCCAACATTCGAAAAAAGGTAAGCTTGTCTCCTGTAAAACACAGAGATGGGAATATATTTCTTGTGTATATTGCTACAAGTTTTACATATTTATATACAAAAATTGAATGCTAATAAGACAACTATGCTAATTAAGATACTATACTAATTAGGGTATTTACAACCACTAATTAGGGGATTATATTCTGTAACACTCTCCCTTAAGCTGGAGCATAGATATTAATCATGTCCAACTTGTTACAAAGATAATCAACTCGAGCCCTATTTAAAGCTTTAGTGAAAAGATCTCACATATCTTGTGGAGTTCAAACCTTGTTATAGTTTCTCCCGAACGAAGTGGCAGTCAATCTCAACCACAACTTTGTTGGTACCGTAATCTTGAGACCCACCTCAGTCAAGAGTTGACATCCACATAATCTCATACAGATTGTGCCATATCTCGATATTCTGATTCAACACTTGGACGTGATACAACATTTGTAGCCTGATGTAGATCTTCTATCAATCTTTGAACCTGTCCAATCAACATCTAAGAAGCACTCAATATAGGTGTGTCCATGATTCGCATACAAAATACCACATCCAGGAGCCCCTTTCAAGGAACACAAAATTTATTCTAAAGCTATCCAGTGATGAACTGACAACATAAATTGACTCACAATACTAATAGAATATGCAATATCCGGACGAGTCATAGTGAGATAATTCAACTTCACAACCAATCTTCTATAGTTCTCAAGATTTTCAAATAGTTCACCATCCTTTGTAAGTTGCACATTAGGAATTATCGGAGTACTTGATGGCTTTGTCTCCAATTTTTCTGTTTCAGACAATAAGTCAAGCACATATTTTTGCTGAAATGGGAAAATACCTTTCTTACTCGTTACTTCAACACCCAAAAAATACTTCAGCATCCCTAAGTATTTAGTGCGAAACTGAGTATGAAGAAAAGATTTTAGAGATGAGATTTCCACACTATTGCTTCTAGTAATAACAATGTCATCAACATACACAATTAGCAAAATAACCCCAGCTTTAGACTGTCTGTAAAAGACTGAATGGTCAGACTTACATTTCAACATCCTAAATTTCTCAACTGTCTGACCAAACTTGCCAAAAGCTCAAGGACTGTTTTAAGCCATACAGAGATTTGTGAAGATGACAGACTTTCCTAGACTCCCCTTGAGTAGCAAACCCTGAAGGTTGCTCCAGATAAACTTCTTCATGGAAATGACCATGGAGAAAAACATTCTTGATATCAAGTTGATACAAAGGCCAATTATGAGTAGCTACAATAGAAATAAACAATTTGATAGATGTTAGTTTAGCAACAGGAGAAAAAGTGTCAGAATAATTCACTCCATAGGTTTGAGCACAACCTTTAGCAACAAGACGGCCTTTAAGCGAGCAACGGACCCATCAAGATTCACCTTAACTATGAATACCCATTTGTAGCCAATAGCTTGTTTCCCTGAAGGTAAATCAACCAAGGTCCAAGTACCACTGTCATCCAAAGTGTTCATTTCCTCCAGCATTGCATTACGCCATCCAGGATTAGGCAAGGCTTCATGAACAGTTTTAGGAATAGTGATGGAATCAAGGGATGCAATAAAGGAACAAGAAGAGGGTGATAGGTGATGATAAGAAACAAAAGAGGAAACAGGATAAGTGCATTAACACTTTGCGTAAAGCGATGGGAAGATCATCACTTGATACAAGGTCTGATGATGGAGGAGTTGGTGCAGGACGTGGATCAGGAGGGTGCTGTCTTCTAGAATAGACCTGACGAGAGCCTCAAGAACTGGCTCAGAGGATGTGATAGTATAGACTAGCAAATCATGATCCTCCCCCTGATGTGCTAAAGCAAAAGATGAGAAATATGACTTTTTTTCCAGAAAAGTGACATGATTGGGTACAAGATACTTTATTAATATCAGGACAATAACATCGATACCCTTTTTGCAAACTTGAATATCCAAGAAAGATACACTTTAATGACTCGGGGTCTAATTTAGTGACATGTGGACGAATATCGGAAACAAAACAAGTACCACCAAATATCCTAGGTTCAATAGGAAACATTGATTTAGTAGGAAAGATGATACTATAAGGAGTCTCACCATGAACAACAGAGGAAGACATGCAATTAATCGGAAAGCATGTTATTGAAACTGCATCGGCCTAAAAATTTTTAGGAACATTCATTTGAAACAAGAGCTCTTGTTGTTTCAAGGAGATGTTTGTTCTTTCACTCTGCTACTCCATTTTGGGATGGGGTATCAACACAAGATGTTTGGTGAAGGATGCCATTTTGAATCATATAATTCTGAAAAGAAGCTGACAAATATTCTTTGGCATTATCACTTCGCAATGTATGGATAGAAATATTAAATTGTGTTTTAGCACAAAAAGGACAAAAATGAGCAAACAATTCCGAACGACTTTTCATTAGATATAACTAAGTCATATGAGAATAATCATCAATAAAAGTTACAAAGTATTTAAATCCAATTTTAGACTGAACTGGACAAGGACCCCAAACGTCATAATGAACTAACTCAAAAGGAAAAACTTGCTCTTTTATTGACTCTTAGACTCGAACTAAGACGATGACGTTTAGCAAATTGGCACGACTCACAATCTAAGATAGATAACCTACTGAACTTAGGACACAACTTCTTAAGCAAATGAAGAGATGAATGCCCCAACTGACAATACGCCTAAAAAGGGGATGTAACTCTAGAGCAGGCAATAGATCTAGGTATGTGGGTGTTAAGAATGTAGAGGCCTCCTAACTTATGTCCTTTACCAATAATTTTCTTCGTCATAAAATCTTGAAATAAGCAATGATCAGGAAAGAATGAGATGCAACAATTAAGAATGCGAGTAATCTGGCTTATAGAAATCAAATTGAAAGATAATTGAGGTAAATGAAGAACAGATGTCAAAGGAAGCAAAAAGGTAGGATTAATTGTGTCAGATCTAGGAACAGAAAATGATGACCCATCTGCTAAGGTGACATTAAAGATGAATTTATACGACTGAAGAGTAGAAAAGAGGCTAGAATTACCTGTCATATGATCTGTGGCATCAGAATCAATGACCCATTTGGAGGAGGTGGAAACAAGACATGCATTGGATTTACCTGAATCTGCAATGACAGTAACTGGAGTAAATGAAGATTTCAATGATTCCTGGTACTGAGAGAACTTGGCAAATTCATTTACAGAGATAAGAATTGATTTCTTAGATGCGTCAGTAGTGGTTGTCACATGAGCAGAGTGAGCTTTCTAATTTCTATTATGGAGCTTTTTGCAATCCTTTTTCATATGACCTAACTTATTACAATAATGGCACACAATCACTCCTGATTCTGGTGCTCGAGACTCGAAAAAATTGGATCCCTCTCCTTTACAACCACCTCTGTAATAAGAACGTCCAGACTTGTGATTTTGGCTGACAAGAACACTACTATACTGAACAGGTAGAGTTCCATCTGTGCGAATTATCCTGCTAAAAACATTATGTAAAGAAGAAACCTTAGAACTTGAGAGTATCTGAGACTTTGCAGTCTCAAATTCAGGAGGGAGACCAGCTAGAAAGCTCGTAATTGTCATATGCTGAACCTTCACATCAGAACTAAATGACAGTTTTTCTTAAAATCCATAAAATAAGTAGTAAGAGACCGATCTTGCTTCTCTATACGATAAAATGTTTTGCAAACCTCATAAATTGGGGAAATATTACCTTTCCCGGAATATAAGAAATCTAAATAATCCATCAATTATTTGACATACTCACAGTGATTAATCAAGCCAATGACCTCACTATCAATGAAATTACGAATTTGCAAAAATAACTGAACATCCTTTCTTGACCATGTCTGTCTGGACTCATCTTTAGGTGGATTGTCAGTCATATGTTGATATTTTTCAATATTCCGTAAATAAAGACGAATCATTTTGTTCCAATCCATACAATTAAAGTCATTGAGTTTGTGTTTCGTAATTTTAGACATTACTGAAATCATATCAAAAATACTAATTGTCTTTTTTTCAGCCATAACTCACACAAAAGCAATTATCCCAACAAATCAAAACCAGAATCTGCAGATCTAAAAAAGTGAGTAAACAGAATTTGGTCTCAAGTGAGTAGCACAACTGAGAGAGTATGACCTTAACCAAGCCTGGAAAAGTGTTGTATAGACAGAGGCGAGCCAAACCGCAGTGACTGGAGATGACAGCGATGGCGGACGCGTCTTCATGCATTGGCTTGGGGCGGCACATAAAGCTCACTTACGGAGCGTCGAACCACCAAATTCTAGGTGGAGGCTAATTGGCAGGTGGCACTTCTCCCTAGGTGGGCGGTGACGACAGAAGATCACTCCAAGTGGATGACCCAATTGCGGAACCCTAATCTGTCAATTTAATAGATGCCCAAAATTTGGAAAAAATGTTCTAGACCTAAATTCCACTTTCTAATGCTCTGATACCATGTAAAACACAGAGATGGGAATATATTTCTTGTGTATATTGCTACAAGCTTTACATATTTTTATACAAAAATTGAATACTAATAAGACAACTATACTAATTAGGGTATTTACAACTACTAATTTGGGGATTATATTCTGTAACATCTCCTTAATTATTTAGTAGTTTTTGTTGTTCACTAGTTTTTAGAAAATAATGAGAAACCCTGTAAGTTTTAGAATCAAAGATATATACTCAAAAAAATGTAGTTTTTGTTTATTTTATTATGTATTGTAATATTTTAATTTTTCACATGATATACATTTTAGAGGTGCTTTGGTTTCTAATTCAATGAGCTTTTTCAGAGTTGTTTGAAACAATTCTCCATTACCCCAACACTCGCAAATGCCAAAATATAATGAAAAGAAAATAACCCAGACTATGATTTCTCAAACTCACCTTACCTAACTTGCTCTTCTGAGTTTTTTTCCTTTTTAATAAATTACTTTCTTGAGTGAAGGAGAGTAAGTGTCTAACTTCGGTGTTTGGAATTTCTTGATCAAGATATGATATTGCACATCTTTTCTTGTGTAGAATCTTTTATAATCTGATTTAGTTCACCAATTTCATACCTTTACCAGACATTCTTGTGATTCAGCCACTGCTTGTTGATGAATACAGGCAGCATTATGCTCCATACGGATTATAAAGAAGGTCCCTGATCTGGCAGAAAATTTCTTAAATCCTTCTGCTGCTTTACTTAAAGAAAAACATCATGGCGTCTTGATAACAGGCATTCAACTTTGTACAGATCTATGTAAAGTTAGCCCCGAAGCACTTGAATATTTCAGAAAGGTAATTTTCTGTGGCTTATTTTGTATGTTTACTAAATATTATTGAGTATTGGGCTTTCTTTTTACTGTCCCCATTCAGCAAGTTCAATTGTTTGATCTATTACAGGAGTTTTTTTTTTGGCTGTCCTTTGGCATATGTTTCTATGAAATGCATCTAACGTCCATCTTCTAAAACCTGTTTGTTGCATTGGGATCTGAGTTAATATCAGGTGCTTAGAATGATGTCAAGACTGAATGATCTGTGCGAATTGTGGATAGATCTGGTGCTATAATGATCCATCCTACTATTACCGATACTGTTGCTTTTCTTGAGACAATAATTTACAATTACAGCTTGACTTTATGGTCTAAGTGGTAATAGAGTGGCACTGTGCTATTTTTATTTTTCTGAAAAGTCAATTTTGGTAGATTTTTTGGGAGAAAGGTTGTTTCAAAATATGCTGTGTTGTGGAAGTTAACTTATCAAGGGGAAAAACTAAATTTTAGTTTATGTTTTTTTTTATCTCCAATCATGACAAATTTTGAAATCATTGTGTAGAAATGCACTGACGGTTTGGTCAGAACTCTAAGAGATGCTGTGAACAGTCCATATGCACCTGAGTATGACATTGCTGGCATTACAGACCCTTTTCTCCATATCAGATTGCTTAAGCTTTTACGCATGTTAGGCCAAGGAGATGCTGATGCTAGTGATGCTATGAATGACATACTTGCTCAGGTCAGTTGCTATTTATGTTTGGAATCCTTCTATTGTATCTTCTCTGTTAAGTCTGGAAAGAGTTTTGCTTCATTTGGAAGTATGTCAATTGTTGAAGAAATTATTATTAAATTTTATAAGGTGTTTATTAACATGAAAAGAGATAATATAAGCAGTATTCAGTGGATTGCAGGACACCTTTTAGTGAAACTTTTCTCCAATATTTTGAAGAAATTAGTGGGTGGTTAGAAGAAAGAGAACTTCTCGATTTGTGGGTTATTGTTTATAATGAGATGGGACTTTGGGTAGAATCCTTACCGAACTGGTCAATATGATCTTTTTCATTTTATTATTTTTCTTTTACTTGTATTATTGAATATGCTTCTTTAAGATGTCTTCTAGTAGCTTTCTTGATTATTGCTATTCTCATTTACGAGGGGGCTTAATTGGATAGGAGTGGAGTACTCTTAATATGTATATATATTGACAGAAGGGTAGCTGTAATGTGGTTTGAACTTCTTTCTGATGGAAATCAGAAGACAATTTTTGCTTAGGCAAAATTACTGTTGTTTTTACGAGTTAAAATTTTTATATCAAGTAGTGCTTGTTATTGATCAGCTGTGAAGGCCAAATTGTAATGGGCTAACATTTTGCGATTACTAAATTGCATCCTCTTTTCGTATAATTGCCAGATCCTTTTCTTGTGGTCCTTATATTTAACTGGAAATGAACTTGTCTAGCTTAATTGCAATTACTGTATTGTGTATATTCCTAAATGCACACTGTTTCTTGAAGGAATTGTTTCATTTAACCATTTGCTTCATAAATTAACAATTTATTCTTTATTTTGTGGGTTGGAATTTCTCATAGGTGGCAACAAGAACTGAGTCAAACAAAAATGCAGGGAACGCCATTTTATATGAATGTGTTGAAACTATCATGAGCATAGAAGATAATGGTGGTTTACGAGTGCTTGCTATTAATATATTGGGAAGATTCTTGTCAAACCGTGACAACAATATCAGGTTTGTCAATGACATTTGTACTAGCTGGTTGTGCTTACAATATTTCATCTCAGGTATGATTTAGTAGTCAATCTTGACATTCTTGTTATTCTTTGAGATTGATTTATCTAATAACTGTAATAAATTGCCTGGGTGAGTTACATGTATGTTTCTCCAGATTTACCTGTCGCTAATATGACTTTTGATTTTGGTCCTCTCTAATTATTGTGCTCATGGTCCTCTCTAAAGATCTTATATTTGCCTATATATTGCCTCACAATTATGTGAAACAATTAACTTTAGCTTTTGTAATTAGTTATTTTCATTAGGATGTGTGTGTGTGAAGGGAGAAAGGATATATATTTGTGCATTTGATAGCAGTCTAAGTACGCACCTCTGTGTGATCTGGGGGTTGGTGCTTGGAATCAAAACTTAAAATTCTATGCTTGGCTGTTTCTGGTCAAAGGTCACATATCTAAAGTTTCTCAGATACTCTTATCTTGCAAGGGCTTTCTGAAAACATGAAATTAGACTTGGTTGTGTTGTGCTTGAGCCACATAATTATGGTTCCATTTCAGAATTGATTTATCTATTTTTAGATCTATAACCTTGATTTTATTTTTTTCTTTTTCTATTCTTTTCTCACATATTATACTGCTATCTGTTGTCCGATTTTTTATTTTCTTTTTCCAGATATGTTGCATTAAACATGCTGATGAAGGCAATTACAGTAGATGCTCAAGCAGTGCAAAGGCATCGAGCAACAATTTTGGAATGTGTTAAAGTATGTGTTGTTGTACCTTTATTTTTTCTTTTCATTTACTATTTATACGGGAAAGTAAAGTATCTTATGGGAAAAAGAAAAAGAGAAAAAGAAAGAAAATTCATTGTCTCCATGAAAATTTTTGGCTATCACCATCGCTGATCTTGAGAGGATGTTAATTACGTAATTTGGACAAACTTTCTCTTCATGTCTTTCAGAATTATGAGAATATCATGTTGGACAAAGGTTTAGTTCCTCCTTGTCAATGCATGTTGCATAGTTGTTAAAGGCACGCCCGAGCGCAAGGTTCACCAAATTCCAGCCTTAGCACCTTTAAAATCTAAAGGCAGACATTGTCACAAAGGCGCGCACCTTGGTGTGCCTTGAGCTTAAGGCGAGGTGCTCCTTGGTGACATTAGTTAAATATTTGTATTTTTTTTTTGTTTTTAGTGTAGGGAAATCAAACTATTGATTATAAATTGAAAAGAACTCTTAGTAGGTCTTACCACATCTAATTATTTCCAAAACAAACAATAAAAAAGAAAAAAAAAGGTTTAGAGCAAAGAAAACATTTGTTTCAGCCTCTACAAAGACAATTTGAACAGCACAATTTAGGCGCAAAACTAATTATGTTTTACTATGATAATTTATAATTGATAAGAGTTAGAATTTATTAAATACAGTATTAATAAGGTTAAGATCCTTGTGTGTTTAGTAAATTTAGGAGCCTTGTGTTTAGGATATCAAATCTTAATTAAGTTTTTTTCTTCTGTGTATGTGTTTCTATTTTGTTGTTATGACTTATGTGTTTTGAGTTTTAATATTTATAATATTATATCACCTTACTAGTAGTCTAATAATAAAATTTATGAATTTTTTTCAATTATTTTTAATTTTTGCCCCTCATGTCATTCAAGCTCATGCCTGTGTCTAAGCTCCAAAACCCCTTAGCGCCTTAGTGCGCCTTTAATAACTATAGCATGTTGGTGCAGAAAGTCTTCAAAAAGTCATAATTTACTAAAACATTTGAATTGAAATGGTAACCAAAGTGGAGAATAATTCGAAATGGATGTTGGACTCGCTCCATAATTTATTGCACTATATGTTCTGCGTAGATAAGCTGATGCCTATGGTATTCATAGGAAGGTTAATTATTTTTTTCACATACATTGCTACAGAAATGCAAATAGATGTTTTGGAAATAAATTATTTGGTATTTTGAATTTGTCTTTTTTGTATAGCGGGTAAAGTAAATTTGCTTTTCTTTGTCTTAATGACTTTGAGGTGTTAGACTGCCCCCACGCCACATCCAACAAAAATGGGAAAGTGGAAGTTGGGCATGAGCAGTTTATGGGATAATATCCTATGAAGCACGAACACTCCAACTGCATAACGTGTTTCTAACACCAGCACTCATGGGTCATCAACACAAAACTTCTTGGGTGCCTTTTGTAATTTTTTAAAAATTAGAAAATAGAAACGCGTTTCTTTAAGCTAAAAACATATTTTTCCCTTATAAAAAACCTAAAACCTCCATGCTACACAAATGATTGCTCAATATATTTGATTGCATGTCATTTTTGTTTAATTTTATATAAAAATAAGAACTTGCAATTATATCTCTTGAATTTAATTATTTATAAATTTACCCCTATATTTTTAATATTTACACATTCTCCTCCGCATATGTCCATGTCTTATACTTTTTATAAATATCATTTTCCAGATTCTGTTTTCGTATTCATATCCGTGCTACGTAGAATTGATACCTCATAAAATAATCTCATTTACTTTTAGCTGTCTCTGAAATTTTCACAGTTCAAAATTCCTTATCTTGAACTTGTGTTTTCTTGAAATTTTTCCGTCCAATACCTGTAACACATTAGATTGATAGAAATATTTGATTTGCATTAATATTTGTGGTCAACACTATTATTCTCCCTTGATTCTTTTCTTCTCTACTAACACTTTCTGTTTCTCTGTTATGTTTATTTCTGTGAGTCCATTTTCTTGGAGTTATGTAGTAGTTAATATTCTGAAATGATGCATCCCTTCCTTATTGTTTCTCTTACTGTTGCAAATAAAATGCAAGCCTTGGAAAACTTGACAAGAATGTGATTTGGCACTTTCCCTTTCAGGATTTAGATGCTTCTATCCGTAAAAGGGCCCTTGAACTTGTTTACCTTCTGGTGAATGATACCAATGTAAAACCTCTGACTAAAGAGCTAATTGAATATTTGGAAGTAAGTGATCAAGATTTTAAAGGAGATCTTACTGCCAAAATTTGCTCCATTGTTGAAAAGTAAGTTGCGTGGTTAACAAATATTTTAAAGTTCTCTTTTTTACTTCTGTTATGCTGTAAAATTGATATATCATATTGGGTATTCTTACTTTTGCGGCATGACATTCATGAGCACAACATTAATGATTCATCTAGTATTTGGGATTTGGATTTGGTGTCGAATTCATTGTTCATCTAGTATTAAGAGTAAGAGATTTGAATGTGCTCCCAACATCTTTTTCTTCTTATTTGTTTTCTATTATTCTTTTTCCTCGATTGTGTGGGTGCATATGCACATGTTTTGCCTAGGGAAATACAGTGGTCAATTTTCAAGCTAATCTTGTTGATTTTTTCTCTGAATGAAAATTGATAATTAATATAATCAGTTTTAACATAAATGTAATCCAGAATGTTTTCCCTTATGGTTCCTTTGGATTGGCATGTATTTGAACTAAGTGCATTTGTACTTGTGTTTAGAGTGAAAAAAATCTCAAAATTCAAGTAACAACAAATTAAATACCCTTTCATTCAAATACTTTATTTTGTTATTTTTCAATCTAAACACATAGTGGAACACCCTTTCATTTCAAATCATCATCTGCCTAAATGGAGTGGTGTTGATTTATTGCTCTTTTTCAATCATGGAAATATATTTGACTTATGCATAACAATGTGCTTCACTAGCCCACTAACATGTAAGAGTAGGGCAATGTATTCAAATTCGGTTAGATTGATTTTCCACAAGAGTCTGTTATAAGTAATGTGCTGAGATGTTTAGTCAACTTTCTTTTTGCTTTTTGGTGCTGTAGGTTCTCCCCTGAGAAAATTTGGTACATTGATCAGATGCTCAAGGTTCTTGCTGAGGTAAAAGTCTGAATGTCAAGTATTTTGTCATAGTTTTGATTACATGTTTGAAATTTGGTTCCAACATTTTAATGTTTTGATTTGTCACTTTATCTCAGTCCTGGCATGAAAGGCATTGTGAATGTGGATCACTGAAATAAACAAAATAGTATTCTACTGGAAATATCACTTGTAGTTTTTTACTGAAATGGCAGAATGGGGCATATTTCATTCTTGAATAAATTGAAATAGGATTATATTGTGGTGCTTTTAACTGAAGGCATGATCCGTCAATAGCATTCTCTCTGTGTTCTATAATGAACTAGTCATATACTTGCTGATATCTTCTGAAACTCAAGCGCTCTGGTGTGCTATTATCTCTACAATTGTCTTTTTTTGTTTTGGTGTTGCTTCTTCTAACTCGTTCACTGGACAAAAGTTACTGTTGTAGTTTTTAGCATTATATATTCTATCAAAAGTTTATAATAATACATTGAGCTTGATCCAAATCATTGGTAGGTTATAAGTCAAATTTGTACCCTCTTTGGACATGCTTTGTGCAATCTGCTGCATATTGTACTCAAATATCTTGAAGTTTGTATAGTGGAAATATGAAAACTCAAAGGAGAAATTTAGAGATTTTTAAATGTGCATTTAAGAACTAAATCATGAAGAATGACTAGCCATGTAAGAATAGATCAAGCAAATCACTTTACCAATCTCTGAAGTATATGGCATCAATTAGTCTTTTAAGCAAGCATTTCCAATGATATATTTTATTGTATGTAATTTTGATCCTAGCGCTGTACTTAGTAGGCTGGAAATTTTGTAAAAGACGAAGTGTGGCATGCCCTAGTTGTTGTGATAAGCAATGCTTCAGAGCTTCATGGATATGCAGTTAGGGCATTATACAGAGCATTTCTAACATCAGCTGAACAGGTAATGAAATTTTTCTCTGATAGATGTGTATTGTGAACCTATCAGCTTGAGCATGTAGCATACATTGATAAGAAAGAAAAAATAGGCATGATATTTGTATATTACTCTTTTTAAATGTTTGTTGAATTATTGTCATCAGGAAACTCTTGTTCAAGTTGCAGTCTGGTGCATTGGAGAATATGGCGACATGTTGGTTAACAATGTTGGGGTACTTGATATAGAGGATCCTATAACAGTGAGTATAATCCTATACATACATAAGCTTGTAGGAAGTTGTTATGTCGTGTTCTTTGAAGTATTGGCCCTGAGCAATAATATAACGAGTCAGCATACATGGTATTAAGTAATATAACAAGCCTGAACAAAATTATCATAGATTTCCTCTTTTTTTTTTTTTTTTTTTTTTTTTGTGAAGCCTCTTTATTTTGTTTTGTGAATTCCTACTGACCTTGAAATTTTGAGTATAATCCTATCCATACATAAGCTTGTACAATATTGTTATGTCGTGTTCTTTGAAGTATTAGCCCTGAGCAATAATATATGAGTCAGCATACACGGTATTAAGTAATATATCAAGCCTGAACAAAATTACCAAATTTTTTTTTTTGGTGAAGCTTCTTTATTTTGTTTTGTGAATTCCTACTGACCTTGGAATTTTGAACATGGGATTTAGGATACCGTGAACTGCAATTTCATTTTGGCATTCACACAGTGGAACTGTTAGGCTGGGCTTGTGTTATCTCATGGATATGCTTCCTTTTCCTTTTTCTATAATTTATTGTGGAAGTGCCATGAATTTGTGCAAACACATTCATTTGTTTTCTCCTGTTCTTTTGCCTCTGCTGTCAGATGTTACTCAACTGTAGTATGAGAATATATGACAAACTGATTCTTTGTCTGCTCTTTAGTGAATTAAGTGTTTATAGTGTTCCTTTGCATGGTATATAATCTTGTATAGCCTCTTTCATCAACACCTCACCCACCAAAACCAAACAGGGAAAAAAACGGGGAGGATCCTTAGTTTTTGACAAATTTTTTTTGTTGGCATTGCAGTTCTTTCTCTGTCTTTCAAAGGCCTGGTATATTTATTTTTGCCATGCAGGTAACAGAATCTGATGCTGTGGATGTTGTAGAAATTGCTATGAAGCACCATGCCTCTGATGTCAATACTAAAGCAATGGCTTTGATTGCTCTACTGAAGCTCTTCTCCCGCTTTCCATCTTGTTCACAGTATGTTAATTTTTGTTGTTTCCATTGCTGTTTTAGTTAAACTCTTTCTCGTGGCCTTTTCAGTTTATTGAGTTGCATGAAGTACTTGGAAGCCCATAGAAAAAATTATAACTGTTGATGTCTATACCCACGTAGAGAGTGCAAATTGGGTAATACTTATTAGCATGATTTACATAAGTGACTTCTTGTAATTATTTCTATCAAAAATTGCTGTCAATTACCTATGTTTTAAATATCTGAAATATATGCCACCAGCTTAGACTGATATTTTTCTCCTTTTGAACTGAGTATATATTATCAAGAAGCAGGAAAATAAAAGGTAATAAATACAGCATAAACAGAAACAGATAGCTAGAGAACTAAGCATACATGATGAAATGAAAATGAAACTTGTCATGTGCCTAGTTTTTGACTTTGACATCATTCCTTTTGGACGTTATATGACATTTTCAATTTAAGTCTCTAAATATAGTCCATCTTTATGAATGATGGAATCTTGCAATAATTCCTCTCTTTTGTTGTTATGAGATGAAAAATAAATTGTACTTTTGAATGATATTTCTGGAAAAATTAATTGTATAGGTTGTTCTTTGAATAATTTTCTAGGCAGATCAAAAATATAATTGCTCAACATAAAGGAAGCCTTGTGCTTGAATTGCAGCAAAGATCCCTCGAGTTCAATTCGATTATTGAGAAGCACCAGAATATCAGGTATGCAGTCAAAACTTTTATCATATCAACTCATTATTGTTAAAAAGTTCTGATGTTTGCATTAACTGATGAATGTGTTTGTGAAGGTCTGCACTGGTGGAAAGGATGCCAGTCTTGGATGAGGCTACTTTCAGTGGAAGGAGGGCTGGTTCTTTGCCAGGCACTGTTTCAACTGCTGGTGGGGCATCACTTAACCTTCCAAATGGAGTTGCTAAGCCCTCAGCAGCCGCACTTGTAGATTTACTTGATCTTTCAGATGAAGCTCCTGCACCTAGCTCTTCCAGTGGTGACTTCCTTCATGATCTTCTCGGTGTTGATATATCACCAGCTTCAACACAACCCGGTTAGTTTGGGGATCTTTAAAGGTGTTAATCACGTACATATGCAAAATTGAACTTTTTTGGTTCCCAATAATCTGCTTGGTTACTTTTAATGGTTGAACCATTCTAGCAGACCCTAGGCCATGTTACATTAGTAGAAATGGTATTTGTTTGGTCATTGTTTCTGTTGTACCATATTGAATAACCACACTGGAAATTATATGGGATTCAATTGGATTCCAATTTGGTTGTATCTGAGTTACTTTCAAGACCATATGCTAATTGAATGAACCCTACTTGAATTTAAGGTGTAGGGCATAGTCTTATGCATTAATACACTGAAATAATATCATAACTGAAAGTTGGATATATTAGATTCCAAAACACAACTCACAGATTGGTTTTGATTTTGTATTTTTTTGTTGAAATTGTTGTGGAGCTTGACAACCTTGACGAGTTTGTAAGTATGCTCTTAGTTGTG
Source organism: Balakata baccata (assembly GCA_949630135.1). Taxonomy (NCBI): domain Eukaryota; kingdom Viridiplantae; phylum Streptophyta; class Magnoliopsida; order Malpighiales; family Euphorbiaceae; genus Balakata; species Balakata baccata. Next base: position 9,561 of record CATIWF010236915.1, on the reverse strand, counting down.
CAGACTCTTATGTTTACAATACCATTTAAAACTACAATAATTCAATTTTTTTTGTATTCTTTTTAATTTTTGTGAAAGCATTAGAACATTCTCGATGTTGGTGGGATTATATTTTATACATATGCTCTTCTAGTTGGATTTTAGTTTTTATTTCCACTAAATGATTCTCAACATTTTTCACATTTCTTAAAGTTTTGTTTGGTGAAAATCTATTGATTAAAACACTAATTTGTTGAATGAGAAGATTGTTTTCAAGTTGTACAGTTTTTCCCTCTAATTTACTATGATCTGTTATGCCAACCATATAACTTGTGATCTATGCGCAATTTATAGGCACAAATCATGCTCCAAAAGCTGGAACAGATATTCTACTAGACCTTTTATCAATTGGAACTCCTCCAGTGCAAAGCAGTTCATCTCCATCTGATTTATTATCATCTGGTCTAGATAACCAGATACCAATTGCCACATTGGATTCACTCTCATCACCTTTACCTTCTGCAAAAGCCAATTCTTCTACTGGACCTTCTTCCATGATGGATTTATTGGATGGCTTTGCGCCCAGCCCTTCTAAGAGTGGTAAACTTTTCTTCACCTTGAGATTCTTATTGGCTTTTAATATCAAAGTTGTGACGAACTTGTTTTCCATGAACAGAGAATAATGGTCCAATTTATCCATCTATAGTTGCATTTGAGAGCAGCAACTTGAGGATAACATTCAACTTCTCAAAGTCACCTGAGAACCCACAGACAACACTAATCCAGGCCTCTTTTGCCAATTTGTCATCTAATGTGTATACAGATTTTGTTTTCCAGGCAGCAGTTCCAAAGGTAATTCACAATGCTAGTTCATCAAGCCTTTATATTTTTTGTTATTGTTTTTCATATTGCATTCGACTAATGAATAAATTTTGACATCCTTAGTGCAAATTTTAGTTACTTTTCCTACATTCCCTTCTGCACTTCTAAATTTAGAGCTTGTTGTATACATGCAATTGCTTGTGGTTTTTTTCCTAACAATTGTCTTCTCACGTCTGACAATATGTTAATCATGGATGCCACAAGCTTTATGAGACAACAGAAAGAATTAGAAGAATTATTGATGATTTGATCCACTTCCTGTGGAAAAATTTTACATTCTTTTGAACATGCCATTCTGATATTTTCTTGTTATCAATTTACAGTTTCTTCAGCTGCACTTAGATCCAGCTAGCAGCAATACACTGCCAGCAGGTGGTAATGGATCTGTCATGCAAAATTTGAGAGTAACTAACAGCCAACATGGCACGGTATATGTCCTACATTTTCTTTTAATGTTGCATTGCATGAACTCCTGTTTCAGTAATCTAGGGCATAATTTGATTTTGGCATTTCATCAATATCATAATATATCTAACTTTATGGCTGCCAGTAGTTATTTATCTGTATTTTGTACATTATAAAATTATGTTTGGGTTGACATGATTATGCATAGTTTGGATTTGGAGTTCAACTCTTTTCATGTTAATAGTGCTCTGGTTCACTCATGCGATCCAGCCTTATGTTATTATCTGTAAGCAACCATATGCTTCTTTTGGTAACAACATTCTAAGTACGGGTTTTTCCTTTTTTATAATCACCTTAGATTTTATCCGTTGCTTTGAACAGTTGTGGCAAATAGTTGGTGCATTTACTGGAAAAAATAATTTTGGTTGGATATTCCTTCTGCAATTGCAAAATCTGTCCCCATAAATTGCAATCATTGAGACAACATGAATGTTTTTTCTGCCTTACTAAATGTGAGAAATTTCATGCTGCTTGGCAATGGCAGCAAAGCAGAAAGAATCTGTTCGGGTCCTTATTTCGTTTTCATAATCATATGCTATTCTTCTTGGTTTTCCTTATTTTCTGGTTACGGATATTATTAGATGGAATTATGTTGTTTACAGAAATCACTTGTGATGCGCATAAGGATAGCGTACAAGATGAACAACAAAGATATGTTAGAAGAAGGACAAATCAACAATTTCCCTCGGGATTTATGAAGTTAACGTGCCATGCTTTGCTTGGGCTCCAAATATAATTTTTTTTTGTCCTCTGAGAAAGCTTCTTCTTACCGTTTGTAGTGATAGTAAAATATATTGTTTCTATTCTTCTACCTGAGGGCAGCATTGTAGCAGTTTAACGAGATTTTTGGCCTGAGACTGGGACTGTGCCCAATAGCTCGCACTTTTCACATTTTTTCTTTTCTTCCTTAGGTGATTTGTGTACATTAATACAAAATTTCTGTACGGAGTTGTGAGAAATGAATTTTGCCTTTGGAGGCCCGTAGAGAAAGGAAGTGGTGGGTGCCATAGTGAAATTTGAGTTGCTCTGTAGTTGTTTTTCGAACTCTCAGGTCCCCATTGAGTTAATAATTGTTAAATTTTCAATTTGAAACAGTGACTGTAAATGCTGTCTTCATAATCAGTGGATACATTTCTCATTTTCACTTCAAATTAATATTTTATTCTGGTTCAAATTCCAGAAAGAAAAAACAGCCGACACAGCTAAGACACTAATTTATCAACAACTTAAAGCGGAGGATTAGTTTGAATAATAATTCTTTTTGGGTTTATATGTTTATGTTTATTTTTCTTTGGAACACTTTCTTATTAGTTTATGCAAAAATTTCTTCCAATAAGCCTATGTCCCCTTAAATATCTTGTTATAGTTTCTTTTCGTTTTATATAAGCCTATTTCAACAATTGCTCTTAGTTGGCACTAACTCGAACTTTATGAGATTGATTATTCAGAACAATGGCCAAGCTTCTAGTTTTCTTCTTGAAATATTTATTTAGTAGAAAATAGAGAAAATTACATGATCAATTGGAAAAAGGATGGGTAAATTTCGCCAACGGTATTTCAATTATGTAAACGGTAACAACTCAATATCACAACTATTATTTGTAATACAAAAGTATTCCAATTATGTAAATTATAATAATTCAGTACCTCCAAAATTATTTATAATATAAAAATACCTCAACTTTTATTTTGTAACTAAATAGTACTTATGTTTTCAGCTATTAGGCCTCATTTAGCATTGTATTTATAAAAAACACTTTCCGAAAAAAAAATTTGTATTTTTAAAAATTTTTTTAAGTTTTGAAAACTGTTTTTAGTAGGTACAGATAAATAAATGTTTTTTCCATAAGCATATTTAAAAAAAAAATCATAAAAAATTAAAAAAATTAGTCAATTAAATCATAAAATTCAAAATCTACTTTTGGAACACTTAACAACACTCCCAAACACTCTCTTAGTCTCTTTAACTGAAATATGACATGAAATATCCATATAAATTTTAATAAAAATAAAATTAGTTATAATATCTAGTTAGCAAAATTAAAATTTATCTGATGTGGATATTATAGCTAATTTTATTTTTATTAAAATTTATCTGATATACATATTTCATATCACTCTTATGTCAGAAATACTAACAGTTAAATAAAGAAGTACTATTTAATTACAAAATAAAAATTGAAGTATTTTTGTGCTACAAAATAAAAATTGAGGTACTTTTGTATTATAAATAATATTTGAGATACTAAATTGTTACTATTTATATAATTTGAGTACTTTTGTATTATAAATAATCTTTCTGATACTGAGTTGTTATGAGTTATATAATTGAAGTACCATAGCTGAAATTCACCCAAAAAGAGGGGACACATCGTTGTACACACAAATCCAAAACATGTGGCGGGCAGGGAATTGCATCTACACTAAAGGCTCTCGCTTAAAAATATAGCTTCAAACTTGGATATCTTCCCTGTTGGCTATAGATCACATCTATTTGAGGAATCCACTTGCTTGACAGTATTGCTGATTAGTAAAGTTCCATATCTTTTTCTTTTTGTCTGAATGGGTAATTTAGGTTTAACAAATAGTTAACTTGGGATACTCCTTTCAACTATCCATTAATCTATGCTTACTTTCAGAACAGAAAAACTTATGCCTAGTCAAGTACTCTCTCTCTCTCTCTCTCTCTCTATAATCTATTACATTAGATTATTACATCAGCTGAAATGGAGGTTGAGGGTGACAAAGGGATTATTTTAGACTTACGTGTCCCATGGAGTTGGTATTACAATGATAATTGATATCAACTCACCAACTACTGATGCATCAATTTGGATCTTTTGGCTTTACCAGCTGCCATCTTGTTGTGGCAGCCAGCACAGCACAGCACAGCACAGCAAGACTCCCGTTGCAGTTGCACATGCCTCTAATGAGATTTGGAGTGGGGTAGCCAAATAATCCCGCTTCAACATCAACTTGCTTTTACTTATTGTCCTCTATTACCAACAACTTTTCCATTTTCCAGAGATAAATTACCTACTTGCATCATTTTTTCCAAGTGCATGTCAATATTTGTTTTACCCATTAGTTCTGACCTTGCAGTTCTTACTAAAAAAATAAAAAGAGATGCTCTTTCTTTCGGTATGAAAGATATGATAAAAAAAGGAGCTTCTTTTAATCTTTTCTTTTTTTTTGTTGTTTTTTCCAAAGGAGGAATCATTAGATTGGTAAAGCACTGGATGACCCTACAACCCCACACACCATGTCAACGATCCAAATTATGGCTCCTCATCACAAGAGTCCCTTAAAACAACTTTTCACCGATCCCACCTTTACCAACACCATTCAGCCCAGAAGAAAAAAAAGAGGAATCATTAGCCTAAAGAGACTCTAGACAAATCTTATGCACTTCCAAAAGCACCCTTTGATTTGACTCTACTCTAACCTAATAATCCCAATTGCAACACCTCATTTATATTGAATTCCCCTTTCAAGATCATATTCAAGCTTTTGCAAAATGTTTCCTTCTCCTTCTCCTTCAAAAGACATGTAAAGCTAAAACCCTATTAGGCTTAAAATTATCAATTAAAAATTAATTAAAAAAAGAGAGAGAAAGGGAAGCATTTTCTCAGCATTAGATAGGTTAGGTATTTCTCTAAAAAGATAAAGATAATAATATATTACCATTTACCACAGAAGTGTTACATTAAAAGATGCAAAATTGCAGAGGCTGCATTCCATGTAAAAGAAAAATCAATAATCAAATGAAAGATAAAAGCAAAAAGCTAAAAAGAATGCTTAAATTATTGGATTAAGTTAAATAATGTGAACATTAAAGAGTAAGAACAAAGCAAGGGAAAACACCTTCACGTACAATGAGTTGTATCACTCCATGGTAAGCCCAAGGCAACAAAAGAAGACGAATCCAATTGGGCTTCTGATGAACTTGGGAATTTACCTTTCGGGGACCATTGCCATATCTTGGAAACAGAAAAGCTTTCACCTTTACTTCTAATGTTAATCTTTTTCCCTTCAACATCCCCATCAGCTCTTGAATTCCCATTTTGTCCGTTTCTTCCTTTCACTAGCTTGATGCTACCTCTGCTGGGCCAGAGAGAAACTTGCAAATCTAAATCAGCAACCACATATTGGTATGAACCCATTGAGTAGCATCTCCTTGCATCCAAATTACTGCAACTGGTCTCCCCCTCTCCCCTATCCACTGCTCCACCATTTGAGCTTTTAAACTTGCCTAATCTCACAGCAAATACCCTTCTTGAATTGATTCTCTCATTCTCTGCCGGTTTTTGGCCAAGAGAGACTCCACTTTCTGTATTGCTTGTAGATTCATCTTCTCTTGATTCTTCGAAATTAAAAACTGGGTTTTCAAAAGGAAGCCCAGGTGTATAGAGGGTAACTCTACAAAGAGGGCAAGTGGAATTAGACAGTAACCATGTGTCTATACAGTTAATGTGGAAAGCATGACTACAAGCTGGAAGCAATCTCAACTTGTCTTTCTCAGAGAATTCACAAAGACAAACCGCACAATCAAATGGCTCTTTCAGACCCATAATCTCTTTGTAGAGAAACACAGGCAATGCATCAATAAAAGCTTGATCTAGGCCAGAATCATGTAGATGAAATAGTTGCTGCAACTGTCTTTGGAAAGCATCAGACCCAGACATATCCGGGTATCTATTGGATTCAGAAACTGAAGAAGATCTATGTTTTACAAGAAATCTAACAAGCGAGTGGAGAAGACCAGAAATTAAAAATATAACAGCTAAAATAACAATGATAAAAAGGATACCTGGGCTTAATTTGTTACTAGAAGAAGAGTGTTTTTGGTAATCACTATGGTATGGCAATGAAGGAGAAGATGGAGAGGAAGAAAGCAACGAGTGAGGAGGATGGGCAAAGTCACCACCTTTGTGAATCATTTGAGAATTAATCCTTGACATTTCATTAAAATCACCATCAATTTAATTTCTCTTCACTAATTTGGATTAAAAAACTTGCGAAATCCCTATGCAATCTCAAAAGACCTAACACATTCCTTACTGAGTTGAGATCAAACCCAACTCATACACTGAGGTATACAAGCTAAAGACACATTATTTCTTGCACTCGAAAGAGACCCAATTCATTTGAAGTCAAGAATTTGAAGTAGAAGATTGCTTAAGTAGGAGATTTTGGAGCCAGAATTAACTTTCTTTTTCCATTTTTTTACCTTGCTTTAACATGAAACCCAAGTCATTAAGCATAGAAGTAAACACAGAAAAAGATGCTCTCATTCTCAAACAACTTTAAAAGATGTGAAGGTCTGTAGTTCACCTACCTCAGTCCCTGGTAAACAGAAATCTGCCATTAATAGAGCCCATTAGTCATTTGGGCGAGTCAAGCTTGGACAATTTTCTTTTTCAAAAAAATAAAAGAGAAAACCCTAAAAAGATCAAATAGCGACACTAAGAAAGATTTTAATTTCATTTATATATATTAGAAGGAAGAGGAGAGATTAAAAGTGCAGAGACAAAATAGAAGTAGACTTGTAGGTTGTGACAGATACTATCTAATAGCTTCCAAAAAATTTTCAGAGATTGGGCCAAAGGGCAAAAATATCTTATTGAAATATTATATTTTAGATTTTAGGGCAATTTACGCTGCTACCATTGCAAAATTTTTTTTATTCTTTTTTTTTTTTTCAAATATTACGCTGTTACCATTGTAAAAATTTTTTTATTTTTTATTTTTTTCAAATATTAGATTAAGTGTTTATTTAATATATTTTTTATTTAATTAAAAAATAAAATTATTAATTTTCATATTTTCAATATCCATTAATAATTTTATTAATTTACAAGGCTAATACTTATATTTATGTATGTATTTATTTATTTTTAATAATTGTTTAATTAATTTAATTAGAAAAAATATAAATTTGAATTTAATTAATTTAATTATTAAATTAAACTCTAGATAAATTTTAATTAAAAAATATATAAAAATTTGTATTTAATTAATATTATTTATTTTGGTAAATTTTAGTAATTTTTGGGTAATTTTTAGATAAACTTTGTGTAACTTTAATTTTCATTAATTTTCTTATAAACATTAGGTAAATGTTGGGTATAACTTGAGTAATTTTAAGTAAATTTTTTATAAATATTTTGTAATTTCAATTTTTAATAATTTTGGATAAATGTTAGGTAAATCTCGAGTAAATTTTGGGTAACTTTTAGGTAAATCTTAATAAATTTTTAAATAAATATTGTGTAAATTCAATTATTATTATTATTTTTAGTAAATATTAGATAAATATTGGTTAAAATTTGAGTAAATTTTAAGTAAATTTTTGAAAAATCTTTTGTAAATTCAATTTTCATTAATTTGTAGTAAACTTTGGATAAATTTCGGGTAAACTTTGGTAACTCTTAGATAAATCTTGATAAATGTTTAAGTAAACCTTGTGTAAATTCAACTTTTATTATTTTTTTAGTAAAAATTAGATAAATATTGTGTATAATTTGAGTAAATTTTAAGTAAATTTTTGAAAAACCTTTTGTAAATTCAATTTTTATTAATTTGTGATAAATCTCGAGTAAATCTTAGGTAATTTGTACATAAATCTTAATAAATTTTTAAGTAAATCTTATGTAAATTCAATTTTTATTATTTTTTTAGTAAATATTAAATTAAATATTGGGTATGATTTGAGTAAATTTTAAATAAATTTTTGAAAAATCTTATGATAAACCTTATATAAATCTTTAAGTAAATTTTATGTAAATTCAATTTTTATCATTTATTTAGTAAAAATTAAATAAATATTGTATATAATTTGATTAAACTTTAAGTAAATATTTGAATAACCTTTTGTAAATTCAATTTTCATTAATTTATGATAAATTTTGAGTAAATTTTGATAAATTTTTGAATAAATTTTGTAAAAATTCCACATTCATTATTCTTTTTAGTAAATATTATATAAATATTAAGTATAATTTGAATAAAGTTTAAGTAAATTTTTGAAAATTTTTTTGTAAATTTAATTTTTATTTTTTTTGTAATAAATATTTGATAAATATAGAATAAATCTTAAATAAATAATAATTTAAAACAATTTCTGTATTTTGTAAAAAAAATTTAAACGCCCTATATTTTTTAAAAAATTTGAAGGGACAATATTTTTTTACTATTTTTGTGAGAATCCCATATTTTATTTGTTGTTGCGTCACGGCCTCACGGGGGATTGTCTATACCCACAAACAATCTAATTAAATTATTAAATTTTATTTTTTTTAATTTTTCTTTTCTTTTCGGCTGGGGCGTCTTTTTCATTAAATCTTTAGCTAAAAGTAAATTAGAATTAATTAAGAAATAAATCAGATTTATGGATGGTTGGGCATTTTTTTCGTCAGACGCATACTATTTCATTTAATTTGGGCCTTTCTACTTTTTTTTTTTTATCTGAGATTTTAAAGTTCAAAGTCATGCAACAGTTAGCTTGCATATTACAAAAACATTTATCTTTAATTTTTTTTTAAACTATGAACGCGTATAAAAAAATATTACTAAAATATATACTTAAAAGTCATCTAAAAATATGTGAAAAAGTATTCTTTTAGTATATCCTAAATATATTTTGGTATGCCTTGATATATAATAGGTATATCTCAGTTATAATTTGATATATTTTAAATATATCTTTTCTAGTAACGTCTTTTTTTTGGTTAAATTTTTTTTTTTCCAATAATATCATGTTTTCACAATTAAGTGTAACCATCACTAAAATTATTTAAGCATTTTAAAATAAATCAGAATTGAAAAGATTATAACGATATTTTCAATAGCAAATTTTGGCAGGATATAATTCATATTTGTATTTTCACAAATATCTTTAATGCATTGCAACTTCCCATTTGTTTCGCTATATCAATTCTCCAACCTCCAGATATTGTCACCAATACTTTCTTCAAGGAGCATTACCAGTAGTCATTGCAAGAACTGCGTCCTCATGAGAAATGATAAAATCGAGTTCGATCTCTTATAATCACTTCTCGATCATAGACCCCTAATAAAATCTTAGCAAAGTTATGGCAATCAACACATGTTTGAAGAATCTCAGATATTATGATGCAATTGTGGCTGTCTTGCCAACTCCGCCTTTTCCAGACGTGATTACAATAACACGCAGAGTCTCTCCTGCTAATTCTTGCTTACGGTTCTATTGAAGAA